>SKCR01035731.1:0-115498 GCA_019454045.1 Zanthoxylum bungeanum | reverse complement strand
AACTTTTCCTCTCTCACATTGCCGAAACTTGCAAGCAGTTTTTGGCTCTCCTTTCTTAAATTTTTGTGGCAAGATTTGAAGAAGTTGTGCATTCAAAATCACAACAAAGGCTAGCACCTTCAAGGGATCATACATAGGTGATATGGGAAACTAATCCTTGAGCTTGGAAGGATCCAAACTCGACTTGGAGTCCCTCTTTTCTTCTTGGCCGAGAGCTTCACTGCACAAGGGAGGAATTTCGCATCATCTTAGCATCCATTTTCAAGTATTGTGAGTATGATTCCGCCATACTTCAATTAATTCATTCATGTATTTATATATTTTGCTTGTTCTTGTTGATCTTGGGGCTTGGTTATTTTCCAACAAGTGTTGGAAACACTCTACAAAGGCTTGGAGCTTCTTCAACATCCATAAAAGTTTTGAACTTCCACCAACCAATGTAATTTTTTCCGCAACTTTCTTTGGTAATTTTCACACAAAAATCATGCTTAGAGACCTCGTGGCATGTATAGACACTAACATCCATGCATTTACATCTTGTTCATGCACTGAATATTTTGTGTCATTATTGTTGCATGCATGAAATTTGATATTTTCATTTATAGCAACATTAGCATGAGAATTGGATGCCTTAACAAAATAATTCTTTACAAATTTTCTCTTGATATAAGGCTTATATCCTAATCATTCTCTATTATAAGCACATTTTTCGGATTTAAATAACATATCAAAATTTATATTTCCCAATGTGAATTTACTAACAATATTTTGCAAATCTATTACCATTTTGTTTAAAGAAACATTTTCATTCAATATAAATTCGCAATCACATGTTTTTTAGCCAGATGGCATGTTAGATATTCTATTTTCAAGTTCTAGCTTTTTATCTCTTAAGCATGCATTTTATTTCATTTAAACATGCTATTTCTTTTTCAAGTTTGGCATTTAAGCAAATAATATCATTGTCTAAAACATGAATTTTATCCATAGAAGATGCTTGTTCATTTTTAAGTGATGAAAGCTCATTTTTAATCATTTTTATTTTTCTTTTTAAGCATTTCACACAACTCATTTAATCCATTAAAAGCATCAAGTAAATCATTATATTCTTGAGAGTAGTGTACATTTTCTTCTTCGCTTTCAAAGAGGTCTTGTAATGGAAAAACCCTCAGCAAGATTTGATGAGTTTCTTGTAGAAGCCATGATCGATTTCTCGGATGGTTAAGTATTTGTAGAGAAAACCTCGCTCTAATACCAATTGAAATTACCTACAAGCAATACAACAACCAAACTCTATATTCCCAAGAGGGGGTGAATTGGGTTATTGCCTAATAATGCGGAAATTAAATTCTTTGTCGATTTTATCTACTTTTATCAATTTAGACTTAGGTTAATTTTCTCTATTTCGATATATCACATATATGTAAGTTTCTAAGTAATAAGCATATAAATAAATCAAACTTGCAATAAGTAAATACTTAAGGGATAAAAAAAATAACATCGTGATTTATAGTGGTTCGGCTAACAATGCCTATGTCCACTCCCCCAAGCCGCGCTTGAGGATTTCCACTATCAACGAGTTTCCGTGGCTCACCCACAACCAAAAGTTTTAAACAAGGTTCACTCCAAACCCTTACACTTTGAGTTTTTTACATAGGCTCACTCACAAACCTTTACAATTACCCAAACGATGAGATTTCATAAACCATGAGTGTTTTGAATAAAATATTTATAAACATACTTGGGCACTCACAAAGATAAGAAGATTTAAGATGTGAGTTTCTCACCAAAATGTATCAAAGCTCACTAATATGAATATGAAGATGAAATATGAGTTTTTTTAAATGTAGAGAGTGTAAAATGATTTGAAGATGGTTATAAACTCGCAAGAATATTTTGACATAATTAGAGGATGAATAAATGTGCAAGAGATGTGTTAGAAGTGAGGAAAATGATGAATTTATAGATTTTGCACAAAACTAGGCATTTATAGCCATTTTAAAGGTCTGGGACCGGTATGCCGGTCAAACGGCTCAAAAAATGACCGTTGGGATCTCTAGAACTGGTATGCCTATTTTTTATACCGGTTTGCCGATTTTGAGACCGGTATGCTTGTTTCCGATGACCAGTTAAGACTAACAGCATTCAGTAGTTTATCCATAACTTTCTCTAGAAACTTCCAAATCATGAACCGTAACTTTCTACATAAACTAGACACATAGATATATTATTTGTAAAAAATTTAGTTTCAAAAACACTAAGATGAATTTCATGGAATTTTTCTAATGTGACTGTATGCAGAAAAATGTTTATATGAACATGTTGTAGTAATATATCTCTAACAAAAGTTCTATATATCGGAATTGTATTATGTTTTAACCGTAGAAAACTAGAGACACGTATCTATCTAACGGTATATCATTTCAAGTTTAATTCAACTGCTTACAAACTTTTCAAAACTATTTTCCGATGCACTTGTGCATTGAAATTCATTTTGGTGCAAATAAAGTACAAATGCTTCATTAAGCATTCTAAGTCATTTTAAATGAAAATGATGCAAAATTTATGATTCCTAAGAGCTTTAAAACATTTGAATAAACTCACTTATAATTATTTTTAGCTCTTAATCATTATTTTGATCTTCATATTGCTTGCCTCTTGGTTTGACTTTTAATCATCTTTTAGCCTATTTATCATCTTTGTTTTTTGATCATCTTGTATCACATTTTAGCTCTTCATCAATAATTACTTCGAAATATTTTTGTAATGTCTCGCTAATGCGTGTCGAAGACTTCATGTGTTGACGTCATCAAAATCTATCATGCGATTATGTCGCTAACAGGAAGATCATCATTATGAAGATGATCTTGTTCTTTTCTTACAGCCAAATTGCTATATCCCCTGATGTAACTTTCACTGTTGTATTTTGTTGCTTTTTGGATGTTATTGCCTATACCTATTTTTACTTGAAGTCTGAATTAATGTAGTTGCTATTATTCCTAGATAGAGGACATATCCTACTAAGATTCTTGATGTTTTCTCCTTCAGTCAAAAATGAAGAATTCAGAAATCACAGTTAATATAGTCAAACAAGATGTTGAGAAAATTATTGATAAAGAAGATATGACTTAGATGTAACCATCTAAAAAGTCTTAAGAAGCATCAAATTATAATTGATAGCTTACTTAGATAATCGAGTTAGAGAATGTCAAAATAATTAGCGGTTTAGAAATGAAGTTCTTTAATGCATGACGGTGGATGAACTATGATGGTAAATATAAAATACTCGACATAAGTTTACAAGAAGAAAGCGAGAAATTACCTGCCAAAAACTTTAAAACTTAGGTGAGGCATATGCCAACATGGCAAGGGGTATTTTATTAATGGATGTTGAGATAAGACGAGGAGTACGTGTGTATACTAGCCAAGTGATTAACGAACAGCTCGATAAGGATTTGAGATATTAAGTTAATACTACCAAGTTAGTTGCATTGACTTATGGTTTGATAACAACTTATGGAAGATTATCACGATGTAGTGTTATAGAACTGATAAAATGTTGGATATGTGTATATGATTGGTTAGGATTCTATGACTTAGAGAATGGTGTGTGAATAAATAAATTTGAGGTAAGATATTCGATATCTGTAACCCCAACACAAAGTTTAGAAATCCAACTCTTTTGAGGATTCGAGGACGAATCTTATTTAAGAGGGAAGAAAAATGTAACACCCCGGTAACCTGATGACTACTAAGTTAGGAATGACATAATACTTGATATATGATCATATGAAATTACTTTATGCACATTCGACAAATTCCTTATAGTACTGATACGAAATTCATTCTAAGGTTCAATGCGGATAGCCTTTAGTATTCGGAACGTAACTTTCTTATATGACATCTAATTTCTATGAATTTTATATTGTTGGAAAGGTAAGACCAAGATCTATAACTTTCGTGTTGCATATGTCTTCAAATCCGAATCAGAAATAGACCGAATATGCAACTCAAAATTCGGATGAACTGTGCCTAAGGACTAATCTGGAGAATCCTCAAAGTTTTTAGCATTTATACCATTTACCCATTTTACCTTTAGACCCTCGCATAAAATGGGACCTTAATCTTTCAACTCTCATTTTTTTGAAAGGAAGAGACGCGAGAGAGAGGGAGAACTCCAGAATCTTCTTCATTTCATCAACCAAAGTCATGTAATCCAAGCTTCAATTATCATATGCAAGCTTGGAAAAGAGAAGAGGAAGCTTAGAAGGTCTTGCTAGTGAAGAAATAATTGAAAATCAAGGTGAGTAAGGGTTGACCCAAATCCTAATTTACTGAGTTTTGAAGATTTGATGATTAAAACATGTTGATGGCTTGAGCTTGATGATGTATTGGTGATTATTGAGTTAAGAGAGTGGTGTTTTGTGTGATTCCCTACCTTTTTAAAATCCCTAAGTGTGAAGCTATGATAAGGGATTATAACTGGTTATGAGATAGTGTTAAAGAGTGGAATTGATGATATGTAGTGTATTTGTTATGGTTGTAGCTTGTGTGGTGTTAAGGGAATGATGTATGAAGTGAAGATGAAAATTTCAGTCCTGGAAAATGGCCTCGCGTCGCCACGCTCACTCCCTGGCTTCACGACGCGGGATGGAAAATGGACTATAGATTTCTGTTGAACTGTGAGAATCACAACATCGGGTGGGTAGCATCACGACGCGTGAAGTAGAGGAGACCTACGGGTTTGCATAAGACACGACGCATCGTAAAGCCCAACCCCATATGTCGCGATGCGTATAATAGAGGATGGTTACTGCCTCACCATTTGGGCTTGCGTCGCGACACGTGACTCACTTCCAGGAGATACTTTTAATCATTCCAGTTTTATCCTAAGATGTTTTGGGGCACTTTAATGACTTTGTATAGATATGTCAACATATGATAAGTCATACCATAAGCATAGATATCAACCATTGATTACATATACATTTCTATGTATTACAAGGAAAACAAACGGTTTCTTTGGCATTAGATCAATGTCAAGCCACTCGGAGGTCACCTACGCCGCATACTGCACCTGAATTGCCATAACATTATGAGTGGATACTTTTCTTTTAACTGGGAGTATTTATTTCATAATTTTAACCATGTCTTCAGATAATGATTTTGCAGATCTTGATTCGATTAACCTACACTTGAAATTGTAGATTTTTAAGCTAGTTGATAATTATGATTTAAGCTTTTGATAATGTTTGGTTTCAGATTAATGCTTTGATGATGAAAATGATTTCAAAACTATGATTTTATGATTTTGGAGGCATGGGGGAAAAACCCACCTCAGATGTAACTGGATACAATATGGAATTGACGGATATGGAATTGTTAGATATCGATAACCAATCCAGATATAGACGTGTGCACACGGGATACAGGATTAGAGATGACAGATGCCTCTAGATCATGGGTATAGGGCCAGTGGGATAGCGAGGCCCCTAGACCTGAATTTCAAATACAGGTTGGTAGCACTGATAGCACCATTGTTTACTGGCTTAGTGGCTTGGGGACTGTGCGTATAACTCCCCAAGACAACGAGATTATTGTACAGATTGACAGTTGATTTCATAGACGATTTTACATATGGTTTTATGAATGATTTTCACAAAGGTTTTTGGAAAGAAAATCATGACTTGTATCTTATGAAATCAGAGAAGGACTTTAGAGACATAATTCTTTAAATAGAATAGTTTCAAAAATGAGACTCAAGAGAACTCACGATTTAGAGAGATTCCAGAAAATGTTTTAAGAACAGAAGAGACTGTTTCATTAGATGATTTTGGTTTTAGAACCAGAGATTTTTATAAAGTATTTCAGTTCCGTTTTAAACTGTCTACTAACTAGGTCGTTCAAACGATCTAACCCCCCACTCCTATTATTTTATTTTGCAGGTAAATCTGAAGAGCGAGCTTGAGAGGATGGATATTGATGACAATCACTTGGGTGTTGAGTCCACTAGGTTGAGTCCAGAAGATAGCATAGTCAGTGTCAAGTAAAAGTTGCATGATATACATTACATAGTATCAGTCTTTGAATATGTCAAACATCAGAATTGTAATGTAACGTATTTTTGAGCATATTGTATGGAAATTAGAGATGATTTTCTATGATTAATCAGTTGGGCAATGAACTATATGCATGAACTTATGATTGTGATGAGTTTAGCAGTATTGATCACATTTAAATTGTTAGAGACTCAGGGGGATATGATGACCTATTCCCTACTGGTAGCATCTCCAGTTAGGGGATGTTACAACCTATGCATATGGTTAATCCATTTCTTCCAATAATTACCAAATTACTATTAAAATAAGCTGAAAAACCATCATCCAAAAGTTTGGAAACAGAAATCAAATTGCTGCGAAAACCAGGAATGAATAACACATTGTTCAAATTTAAATAACTATTATTTGAAAAACTTAAATTGCAAACTCTCACTGCTCTTACTGAAACGACATCCCCTGTCCCGACCCTCATGGTGTAGTCACATTTAGCAAGGTCCCTCCATGATTCAAGTAGCTGTAAAGAAGAACGAATATGGTTAGTGGTTCCATAATCAATAATCCATGTGGATTTATCATCCTCCACTAATAGAGACTTGGTAATAAGAAATCATATTTACATGTAGCCTTCTTCTCCTTCAGCTCAGCAAGGTATTTAGGATAATTCCTTTTCCAATGCCCGTCCTTGTTACAGTGGAAACACTTTCCATTAGACTTGGTGTCCATGAAGCCTTTCTTGTTCTTATTCTTCATGGGTTTAGCCTTGGCCTTCCCAGTGCTATTATTCTTCTTCTTTGCAGATTTAGAAGACTCTGTAACATTTGCCTCAGCACTGGGCTTACGAGGATCCACAAGCATGGACTCGTAGTGGGTGAGCTCATTAAGCAGCTGGATCAAAGTAAAAGTCAACTTGTTCATAACATAGTTGATTTTAAACTGTAGGAGATTCTTCAGAGTAATTTCCATAATCATGGTCACCTGGCTCCGCTCGTCAATACGAGTACCATGTGTTTCGGCAGTATTCAGATGGGTCATCAGACTCAAGATGTGCTCTCGGAATGATATATCATCCTTCATCCTAGCAGTCATCGCTGAGACCATAGCCTCATGACGTTGACACTCCGAAGGTTGCCCAAACATACCTTGCAACGACTCCATCATCTGAGATACTGAAACCATAGACTCATGCTTTGCAGCAAGAACCTCATAAATTCATGCTAGCAAGTAGCAACGGGCCTTCTCATTAGCCGCGACCTATTTTTTGTAGGCATCACGCACAGCTTGGCCAGCATTTCTAGCCGGCTCGGGAGGACACTCCTCCGTCAGAATAAAATTTAGGTCTTCACAGACCGAGATAACATTCCGGAAAAATATTTTTTGCATAAATTTAAACATGATTCATGAACCATGAATAAAGAATTAGAAACCTAAGAGAATTATTGTGCCATGAAAATCTATCATCCCATAAATAAGTGTCGTCGTATGGTAGGTCAAATATTTTTATGATAGATCGAGACAATCTCAATCCATTAATATATGGGGAATAACTCATATTCCTATATTAATCAACCATCGTTTGATTTGATCAATGAATTTTGATTAACATTTAATAATTCCTTTGTGAGTGTGACCCATAGTTTTGGGAACCATTGGACTTAACTAGTGAAGTGTCGCCGTAAGGTAGGTTAGTTCACCAGTTACATCAAGAGTACCTATCCTCTCGGAATCAAAATTTTATATTGACCGAAAATGGACACCATCCGTAAAGGGAAGAAAGCAAAGTCGTCTTAAGGCTCCATTTGAATCTCATGTTTTCGGACTAACAACAGAAATCATGGGATATATTGTTGTATGTCCCTCCCTCACTCACTATTTTAAAATTAAGGTTTCTATTTTAAAATATCCAATATTTTATATTTACTAGTGTGAATAAATTTATGGCGGCTAAATCATAATTTTTACTAACACTAATATATTATTAGTGACCTAACTAATTTTAAATCTTAAAATTCATATCACTTATATCATTAGTCTCTACTAATCAATATACTCAATTAAACTAATTTAATTGGTGTAGTATTAGTGACCTATTATATTGTAACTCTTAAAATACTAGAACACTAATTAGTTTAAAATTTTTGGAATCCTAAAATTCTCAAGTTTTTAGTTAAACTATTTAATTAGCCTAAGTATGTTATAAAATCCAAAGGTATGTGGAATTGTATCCCGAGTGCAGACCACATTATCGTCCATTCAGATTCGGCTATGAAATTTATATCCGGGTTTCCATCATATATACCAATGGAATTTTTGATGCACTTATTAAGCCCAATATATTAGAATTTCAAATTTTAAACTTTAAAACCAATTAATTCAATTAATCATTTTCCATGCATATCATATTCCAATTTAACATTTTAAACTACATAAAATCACATTTCATGTCTAGAATATATATGCATCCAAAAACATGTTATGGCATGTGAAATGCAATGTATATGCCATGTTATTCAAACATTTCGAATTAAACATACATACAACAAAAAAAAAATTACATTGACCGTGCTCTTATTTTTTCCTATACTAATCTAATTAGTACAAAAATATTCCAAGGCATCCCTTGGTATTCAAATCTCACTCCAAAGTGGTATTGGCTCTTTTTGCGACTTCGGTGCTCCAAATTACAACAATTGAAACTTTTACATAGGAAAATTAAATTACAACATTTGTAAACAATGGCCTTATGGCCTTACATCTCAAAATGAAAACCAACACAAAAATAAGAGCCGGAAATATTTACGACCAATGCAAAATTCATTCATCATGTGAACAATAATCATTCATCTTATGAATATTATTTTATGCCTACTCATCTAAACATGCATATCAATATTTATAACTCATGTAAATATATAAAAACAATAACTTTAAATCAAAAGAGAAGGGTTAAGAACACTTTTCAACCTTTGCTCTCGATGCCAATTATATGAACCACTTTCGTAGCGCAACGAAATCACGTTAGGCACCCGGATCGAACTTGAAAATTTTTTCTACCCTTCTCACCAAATGGCCGAATGTTAGCAATACCAAGACGAATTTTTGCTTCTATTCTGGACAAAATTTCAGCCCCGGAACAACCCCTGAACAACGGCACAAAAACTGGACTGTTTTGGACCCGTAATACCCCCAATTCACTGGCCAGTTCAGCCCTTTTATGATTCAATTTCTGATATGTTTCATGTCTGGTTTTTCAACCAAAATAGTCCCAACACAGCCCCAAAACACCCCTTAAAGTTCCCTAAAATTTCCAGATCAAAAGCAAAACAAACAGAACCCCGTTATCACCAAACTATGGCCGACAGTGACAAAAAACAATGCTCATTACCGTGGGTTAAAGAATAGGGAAGGAGATGGATTATTTTGTTCGACACAAAAAGTCTTACGAGCAATATCTTGTCACCAACAGAACATAGGGTGGGCTAAACTCACAAAATAAATTTCTAAACTTTTTAGAGATTACAAATCACACAAGTTTTATTTTTGTCTTTCTTCTTGTTCTTCTTTTTGGTTTTTCTCAACACTTGACATAATTATGAAGAAGAAAAGAAAGGTGGCTAGGATTGTAAATGAGAGGCTTAAGTAAAAAAGAAAAATAAAAATAAAATTCTTTTTATACTTAGGGTTTATTATTTCCAAAATAAAGAAAACTCTTCCCCTTTCCACCTAGGAAGTTTCAGCTAAGGCCAAATAATTAAAAATTTTGTATCATCAAATTTTCAATTACCATAATTAAAAAGATGTTACAAAAATTAATAATTTATCACCTAATAAAAGGTGTTACTTCCAAATTGAATCCAAGGGTTTCAAAAACCCAAAATTTGGAAATTACAATCTTAGTTTATTAAATTATATCATATATAATTTAATATAATGTATTTAATAATTATCATATAATTATTAAAACCATATATTAAATTTTAACATATATTTTCAAGTGTGACAAAACAATATTATTAATCATATTAATAATAGATATACATATGTGAGTATATAATTGGACTATCCAATTATATTTAATTTGCTATAGTATATCGAGCTAGCATTGGGACCAAAAGGACCTACGGTTCCGAGCTCCAATAATCCCGGAATATTAATTAAGCTCTTAATTAAATATTTTGAATTATTAACTCTGGGTTATTACACCAAAAATCTGAAGCTGCACTCTCATTGTCGTAGATAGATATATTAAGCCAAACCATGTCGGTGTCTATTGATATAGTCATTATATACAGATTAACTCTTCCCAAGTATCTCGTAATTAAAGTCGGGTCATAATGTCTGTTATACCTCTCTAATTATTTTTACCTTAAGTGTCATTGATTATCTAAAGAATGATTTATTCATAACCATTTTGAATGTTATTCTTTCTATTCGTAATAGAAAGACTTAAGCGCTCAAACCGGTCAAGTACCGAATCAGCCCTTAAGGAAGATATTCCTCTACTTCTCGCAAGAATGAGTGAACTTCATATCTATGTAAAACGTCCTCAGCTAGACACAATCCATGTCCCCAAAGTACGTAGTTATTGATCGAGATTGCTACACCAACCTCACCTTTGTAAATTAAATGACATAGCTGCCATGCACGAGTTCATAGTACACTCGGGATTAAGATCAATCCATATATAACCATCTGGTATATCAAAATGAATTTCTTTATTTGACGGATATTATAAGAAACTCAATTCTATCTGGGTCCAGTCCTATATGATTACATCATACAAGGTTCCTCCATTATCATATCTCCACATGGACGATCCCGGATCAAGGTCGCCATACAGTTATAGAATGGACATCAGCTATAGATAAACCACATATAAAGTACCCACTTTGTTTGCTCTATATGGATTATTTTAGATTGCTAACTTTAGACTTAAATCCTCTAGTGTACGATATTCATACACTAAGTCTGAAGGTACTTGAGTGATCTAGGGTAAACATGATGATATACAATATGTGATATTAAAAAAATACTTTGATAAATGAACAATGCATCATTTTATTTCATAAAACATAATATCATTTACATTACATGATGCTCTAGGGTAGATATCCCAATAGTCACTTCGTTTCACGGCTCGACCCACCAACCAAATCGAAGCCCTCAGAGAGTACTACATGTTAGCGGTGACATTTTTCCATTCCGTGCATGGTTACACGTGAATCGATAGAAGAAAGCGATGGTGAACAGTACCAATGAATGAACAATTGTTGAGTTTCAATCAAGTCCCAAGGATCATAAATCATGCATAAACGAGTTGAATACATATCAAAGGAGGTGCGGAATAACTCACATTGATCGGTAGAGATGCAACAAAGAACAAAAACGCACTGCCCTTGGGAGCTCGGCAGTGGGCTGCGCATGATGGGGGCTGCACGGTGGTGACTGGTTCGGCTTCTCCAAGGTTCGGCCATTGATGGACACCATTGAAGCTCCAAGCTTCAAGCTTCCAAGCTCACGAACTCACTTCCCTATCACCTTTGTATTCCTCCATGAGTGTGCTAGCACATAGATCTTGCAACAAGATCTTTGCTTCTCCATTTTTGCTCGGCAGAAACCAGAAAAAACAGAGAGAAAAATGGTCCAAGACCGAGAGAGAAGATGAAGAAGTTTTGGCTCCAAAAAGCCTAATACCGTAAATGGGAGAGAGAGAATGAGTTAATGAAAAAGAAAAATTGTAATTGGCTTTATATTTTCCCAAAAAATAATAAACCATTTACCTTTTTCCAATTTCAAAAAAGCAAAGCATTAAATGCTTGTCTATCACCTCAAATCAATTCACATCAATCACTCAAATGTCACATCACTCAAAGTGACATGTGATTTGATGCTTGATGTGACTTGCGATTTTGACGCTTGATTTGACTTGCGTGCCGCACTCGAATTCGAAATGCGAACGCGCTCGCAAACAATCCCGGGCTCGGGTTCGCTAATTCCAAATTAACGAATTTTCCGTTGCGTCGTAATTAAATGATTACGCCTAGCGAATTCACTATTCACGTCGCTAATGAATTAATTCTAAATTAATTCGTTCGCCCGAATTAAAATCCAATTTCAATTCCGCGTCGAAATCTAATTTTGTTATAATATATCGAATATATTAATTTATCGATTAATTCCAAATTAATCGTTCTCTCTCTTAACGATATTTTATCCGAGATAAAATATCTCCGTAATTAATCCCAGATTAATTTTCTCTCTCATCGAATTAATCCCAGATTAATTAAAGTGCGAGTCATACGTCATCGGTGAATCTTCAGGAAGCGACCCATGAGATCTCCGGATATGTTGGCAGTAAATACGGTCGTCGGACTATCCGAACACGTAAGTACCTCGTACTACGTTTATACTGATTTACAAGACAAGGTTGGCTTCTAGCAAAGCGCCATGCCTACCCAATTCTCCAGAAATATTCTTACAGGA
The DNA here is from genome assembly GCA_019454045.1 of Zanthoxylum bungeanum. Taxonomy (NCBI): domain Eukaryota; kingdom Viridiplantae; phylum Streptophyta; class Magnoliopsida; order Sapindales; family Rutaceae; genus Zanthoxylum; species Zanthoxylum bungeanum. The sequence continues at coordinate 102,959 of SKCR01035731.1, read as the reverse complement.
ATATATAGATCTGTATCAAGCGTAGTATACCGTAGTATTGTGCATATCGGCCCAGTATCGGATAGTCACGTGCTAGGGCTGGGGCTGGATAAGTGTCTGCCCCGTCCGAAGCACATGTCGGATGTCTGGTAACTAGTCTCTATAATCGGATATGCATGACCTAGTCATAATATCCCGATGGTTGCGCAACACTTAAGAGCACTAATACCGTATCCTGCGTGACATCATCTCCACTATGACTGAAGTGATACTTCCGTCTTGACATCACACCCAATACACTACGACTCTCTGATAAACCCAGAAGTGGTGTACGCAGAACCGGTTAAAGCCTTGTACCACCAAGACCAAAGTCTATCGATTATCGTAAGTATTAGCGATGTAAGTCTCAGGTTAAGACCATACACACACCTACCCTGATTTCGGCCTCCCATAGACACATAGTCATAATACCAATGGGATTCCGAGGGGTCTATCCAGAGCGAAGCTGTTTCCCGTACCATCGGTGAAACACAACCTCCTATCGCACTTGCATAAGTATCCAATACTTATATATATGAGAACTATGTCGTTGTGCCCTCACAACGCGCACAAGTGCAATACTAGCCTATTCCGCATTGTCGATGTCCTATCTCGATAATACTACGACTAGGGATATTTAATGATTAATCCTTCGTGGACTGATACTGTCTCATATCATCTCAATCCAGGAACTAATCATAGGACCTCTCTTCATTTATACATCTATGGTGATCTAATCACAAATGATGAGAGTGCAATTTCCTTGTCACATAGTTAATTTGTACAACAACACCGTGATCTGTACAAATAGTGACGCTATGGGTCATATTATCCAACAATCTCCCACTTGGCACATAGCCAGTCACTCAAGTGTCTTACACTCAAACTATGTACGGTTTGCTCAAATTGCTGAGAAAAGATTTTCGTCAGCGGATTTGCGTAATTATCTTCTGACGCGATTTATACGATCATCACATCGCCACGATGTATGATCCGAACGAATCAGATGAATATAGAAGTATATATCTGGATCGTCGATGAGACCATTAATTCTTTAGCCTGTGCTGACACTTAGCTCAGCCGCTAACAGAACTATATCTAATCTAATTAGATTTATTATCGATCCAAATGGCTTCTATTGCTGCCTCAGCTGCAGCAATAATCCGCATTTGTTGTTAATTCGGCAACAGTTATCTTGCTCGGAATATTTCCAGCTTACTGTCCCGTTATTCAAACTTTATAGTACCGCAGTATTTACCGGTTTGGAAACTTGCAGCAGTGATCCTAGTCACTTCAAGTTCTCCTACTCCATAATTTAAGACAGCATCTTTAGTTCTCTGAGATACTAATAGATGTCCTTAACTTCTTCAATCCAATGACTATCACTTGGATTGTCCTGATTGTGACTCCTTATGCTCAAAGCGTATGAGACACCATATCAAGTACATTTTAAATGTACAATTTCCCAGAGTGTTAACAACTCCAAATCTATCCCAGTAGATCTTTATTCCTTGAATAAAGGTTGTTACTCCCCAGAATTCTACGGAGAATTTCTTATGAAAGCCAAGCTTTCACCGATTGCTTTATGGAATTACATTTCCAAGAAATACATATTATCATTATTTTACAGGACATTCATTCAGTGCACTCCCACTAACCCTTTTATATACACAATTCATTTCGTTTGAATTAAATCATACTCCATTATGATTACATCAAAACGACAATTCCTAGAACCTATGCTTGCTTCAATCCAAACATGGATCGAATAACCTGCAAACCTTGTTTGCTTGTTATGGTACGATAAAACCGACAGGATGTTATAACATCCTCCGAAAGGTTTCCTTTTCAGGAAAGCGATTTTCCGTTAAACTGTCATATTTCATAAATGAAATACACAGCTTTAGCAAGCATTATCCAAATGGATTTACAATGGCAACATGTAAAAGGTTTCGTCGTAATCAACACAATGTTGATAACTCTACCCTTTTCTTTACAAGCCTAGCTTAGTACGTTGGTATGTTGCCTTCCATGTATGTCTTCCTTGAAGACTTATAAAGTACCAATAGGCACAATGCCTTATGGTACATCAACTAGTATCCAAACTTGTTGATATACATGGAATCCATTTTGGACTCATGACACTTTGTCATAATAGGGAGTCGATACCTTGTATCACTACCTCATACGTAATCAGTTGGTGTACCTTAAAGATTAACATCTTTATGAGGTGAGATCAGAAACCCATACCCCAGGTTGTTTTCTGACTCTCTCTGATCTACGCGGTTCTTGTGTACTCGAAGATTAATGGAATAGTTTCATCATTGATGAACTATTTATGTTCCATTAGGAATAGGTGCCTTGAATAGTATTACTCCAATTTTCATCGAGTTTTACTATTCTCCCACTTACCACTACATGTCTGTATTCCTCTTACGAAAAACTGCATGGTGAGCAACAATCTAATTTTTCTCTGGTGAGATTTATAAATACAATACTTATGGTATCCCTAGGATAGCTTACAATTGACACTTATCCAATTTGGGTTCTAGTTTGGTATTATCCAAACATATGCCTAGCATCCCAAATGGTCAGGAATGAGAAACCCAGTTTCTTTCCCGTTCATATCCTATATGACATCTGTCAAACAGATTTATATGGAACCTTATTCTAAATAAGTTATTGCACTGTTAAAACTTATCCGTTGAAGGAAATGGTAGCTCAGAGCTACTCATGATTAGCCTTATCATGTCTAACATGATTCGGTTAATCCGTTCGGACACACCGTCACTTTGACGTGTTCTGGGAGGAGTCCTCATTTGAAAGAATACTATACTCTTTCAAGTATATAAGAAACTTATTGCTTAAGTATTTTCCATTACGGTCTTACCGTGACGGTATAATACTATAGCCGATCTGTTTGTCTATTTCGTGTCGAAACTCTAAAAGTTTCTGATTTGTGTTCTTCAAAAGAAACACATAACCATAACGTGATGCCACATCCGTTAAGGTCACGAAATATTCATGTTCACATCTAGCCTAGCTAGATATGGGCCCACTAACTTCACCATGAATAGGGCTAACAGATCAGTGGCACTTACACTATTACCAAGTAAACAGTGTTTTAGGTACTTTACCTAACAAACTAGATTCGTAGACTTTATTTAAATAGTCAAATCAGTCCTAGTATCCACTCTTCAAAAGTGTGGATATACGAGTCTTGTATAATTGTGTCCCAGACAACAATGCCACAAATAAGTCTCTATTGATCAAATCAATTTGAGCTATTTATTTGTCATTTTATATGTTTGAGATTTTAATTATATTCAAAATATAAATTCTGTTATTCACATCTAATGTGTTTATCTCAGTATCATCTTTATATAATGAAACACTTAGTGTTCTAGAATATAAAGGTTTTATCCACAATGGATTAAGCACTGATATAGAGATAATGTCTCTAGTCAAACTAGTTTACATTATAACAGTTCCTCATTTAAGTACACACCCGAAGGGTAGTTCCTAAACTTAGGTATCTACGGTCGAAACAACAGACGACTTTCGTCCTGTTTCTGATTCGCAGAGCAATCTCAGCTTGAAGTCAGTATCCTGCTCAAAGCAGATTCTGAACATCAATACATATATTTTATGTACCACACTAAGTATTTAAAATCTAATTTCAATACTAGCTGTGAACATAACTAAGACAAACATTTTCAAAGTAAGAGTCTTGCCCTTTCTTTAATTCCTTCGTGTCAGCCATATCCAAATGGTAGTCACTTTGGGATATGTCAATTATCCTTTTCAATATTTTAGAAACCTTAGTAGCCCAAGCCTTGGGTTTTTAGAATATCGAAACGATGTGCACTCCGTGCTACATGCCCAATTGCAAACTTTGACTTTATCTCCTCTAGAATAGTCAATTAATTCTCCAAGAATATAAATTGCAATTTTAATACTTCTTAAATCTAAAATTAGATTTATGACAAGTATATTATTAAGCATTAAAGTCATCATCAAGAAAAATTAAGAAAATAAGCTTTTTAAAAAAAAAAGTTAAAAAAAAAAGAAATTAAAAATCTTCCAAAATTTATGCTCTTCTTATTTTGCTTAATTTTGGGCTTAAGGTATAAAAATTAATTTATCAATAAAGTAACCTATTATTTATTCCCAATTTGAAAATTAAATCATTTAAAATATTTTAATCCCAGATTATATTTTAAATATCCCTCCACTTTTCAATTTTATCTATTGATACAAAATAGTCCAACTATTTAATCAAACTATGTTACTATATAGATATATAAATGATGATTATAATAGTCCAACTATATTTATCAAATATAATCCAAATTATTAACCTCAATTACTGATTACTATAATCCAATTATAAATCAACTGTAAAATGAATTAATTAATTAATTCAAATATATTGATTAATATAATCCAATTATATATAATCAAGTAATAATACAGTCCAACTGTTTATTAAAACAACAATTTAAATATTAGTCTAACTAACATTTAATCTAATGACGAAATAATTTAAATGAGCGCGTATGGCGAGTAATTGAACGAATATTGCAAATTCAATTCTTGCCTCCCACTATTTTTCGTCGAGCCTCTAACCCTCTATCGAGTACTCGGGAAACCGTGTTTCCTAGTGGGCTAAGGATCCCGTTAATATCACACAATCTTGACTTTGGCCAACAAATTGTATGATTTAAATAGGTAACTAGGTAAACTCGCGAAGATCAATGGATCTCATCCAACTCCTAGATCAGTAGGTGGACCATCCCAGTCCCCGAACAACTATCATATCTAGATATGCGCTATTAACATCGAATGTATTACCCAAGAACCTTTTTCCTCATGAATCAACTAGGCCTTGGCTTTGGCACAACAACCTAGTGATCCCAGTCAAGCGCGGACCCATTGACATGGAAGCTTCGTAATCAATGTCAATGGACAAGAAGTGGTCTTGACTTTGGCCACAAACCACAACTTGGACACGACACAGTATGGAACAAAGCCTCGTGATTAAAACACATCTTTGACGGACAAGGGCTTGACTTTTGGCCAACAACCCCTACCAATCTCGGATCTTGAGTAAGAATCACTCAATGGAAGGAAATAAACGCTTGATATTTAACGAGGGTTTTTCGCGTGCAAATTGGCAACCAATTTATTATCTTTGTTAAGGTCTCATCATCATACACCCTAAAACATGCATTCTAACACACATAATAAGCGCATATGATAAAATAATAATGATATGCGGATGGATATTTACACATTGATCCTAGATCAAATCTCTCACTTTCCTTCTCTCCCTCCCCGCTAGCACAATATTTCTTCTACCCGTTACACTACAGTTCTAAAGAAACCTCATTTACATTGAGGGGAATAGGTGGAAGAGAATACAAGATAGAGGTGATAAGCTGGACACGCAGTCCAATTAATAAAATCAAATTTATTAAAATTTCCAAAATCGCCCCACCCGACTAATATCCATCTGATATACATTATCAAACATCACAACCATGTAATCATACAAGCATGTTATCAATCAATCTAATCAAAAATTAATCTGATAATCAGTGATCATCCAATGTTCAAACAAAGATTTGATTTGTTCGAGTCAAACTCGTATTGCGAACAAGGTACTTAAAGTACGAATTCCCGAATTAAAATTAAATTACATGATTAAATCCAATTTAATACATATTTAATTCTAATTCATTATTTAATTCCAAATTAAATATTACACTTTATAAAATAAACCTTTACGACTTAAATTCCAAATTTAATCGTTACGGGTCTCAAAGCCCGATTAATATCCAATATTAATTTAATTAAAGTCTAATGGGCTTTTAATTAATTTCTTAAGGCGTGGACTTTTGGTCAACTCGGGTCAAACCCGCAACCAAAGTCCAATCCGGGAGTTACCCCATAAGCCCATAAATTAATTTAGGCCCATTAGGCCCAATTAAACGTTAAAGGTTCATTAGTCGCATTTGGGCCTTTTGGAAGCGGTTTTGGGCCTAATTGGATCCAACCAATTTTGGCCTAAACCAACTTTGTACAACAAAGTCCAATAAACCCAATAACAACTTTAAAAGCCCAAATCCAATTTTAAGGGCCCAATAATTTAATTTCAAAAATTCCAAATTTTCCATTAAATTACCTAAAGTGTATAGCATTATTAATTACCCAAATTAAAGTTTCCAAAACACTAAATTTGTCCAATTAATCATGCTTATCATCAATTAATCATGTCCAACATAATTAAATCAAAATCAAACCCATTTGATGCTTCAAGTGTCTCGGCCAAAGGGGAAAAAATATGCCAAATCAAATTCAATCCAATTGAACCCAATCAAACATAAATTCAACATCCCTAAATGATTTCCAAGTCATCCATGAACAAAAAAATCAAAATCCTAGACAATATTAGGGTTCATATTTGCGGCCATCACAAGCAAATTGGGGAAAATTGTTCCAAACACTTTTCAATCAAATTGATCTAATCAATCATCAATTAAACAACATTTAAGCATTCTAAATCATCCAATTTCATTAAACATGCTCAAAATCAAGTTTACCCCAAATTAAAGTTTTGGCCAAGAATAAGCAAATTGGGGAAAATCAATCCAATTAATTTTTCTTCAAATTGATTACATATAACTCTAAGTTATTCATATACAAACATTCTTAAACAAATAATTTGTCAAAATCATGCTTAAATCAAAAAGCCCCAAATTTTGCTCAAGAACCCTAAAAACGTTTTATGCACAAATGGCTCAAGATACCATTGTTGAGTTTCAATCAAGTCCCAAGGATCATAAATCATGCATAAACGAGTTGAATACATATCAAAGGAGGTGCGGAATAACTCACATTGATCGGTAGAGATGCAACAAAGAACAAAAATGCACTGCCCTTGGGCTCGGTCTGGATGCTCAGTGATGCTGGTGATGGGATGCTGGGTGTGCACTGGTGATGGCGGCTGGCTTCGGTTTCGTTCTCCAAGGTTCGGCCATTGATGGACACCATTGAAGCTCCAAGCTTCAAGCTTCCAAGCTCACGAACTCACTTCCCTATCACCTTTGTATTCCTCCATGAGTGTGCTAGCACATAGATCTTGCAACAAGATCTTTGCTTCTCCATTTTTGCTCGGCAGAAAACCAGAAAAACAGAGAGAAAAACGGTCCAAGACCGAGAGAGAAGATGAAGAAGTTTTGGCTCCAAAAAGCCTAATACCGTAAATGGGAGAGAGAGAATGAGTTAATGAAAAAGAAAAATTGTAATTGGCTTTATATTTTCCCAACATAATAAATCATTTACTTTTTTCCAATTTCAAAAAAGCAAAGCATTAAATGCTTGTCTATCACCTCAAATCATTCACATCAATCACTCAAATGTCACATCACTCAAAGTGACATGTGATTTGATGCTTGATGTGACTTGCGATTTTGACGCTTGATTTGACTTGCGTGCCGCACTCGAATTCGAAATGCGAACGCGCTCGCAAACAATCCCGGGCTCGGTTCGCTAATTCCAAATTAACGAATTTTCCGTTGCGTCGTAATTAAATGATTACGCCTAGCGAATTCACTATTCACGTTGCTAATGAATTAATTCTAAATTAATTCGTTCGCGCCCGAATTAAAATCCAATTTCAATTCCGCGTCGAAATCTAATTTTGTTATAATATATCGAAATATTAATTTATCGATTAATTCCAAATTAATCGTTCTCTCTCTTTAACGATATTTTATCCGAGATAAAATATCTCCGTAATTAATCCCAGATTAATTTTCTCTCTCATCGAATTAATCCCAGATTAATTAAAGTGCGAGTCATACGTCATCGGTGAATCTTCAGGAAGTGACCCATGAGATCTCCGGATATGTTGGCAGTAAATACGGTCGTCGGACTATCCGAACACGTAAGTACCTCGTACTACGTTTATACCGATTTACAAGACAAGGTTGGCTTCTAGCAAAGCGCCATGCCTACCCAATTCTCCAGAAATATTCTTACAGGAATAAATATCTGTATCAAGCGTAGTATACCATAGTATTGTGTATATCGGCCCAGTATCGGATAGTCACGTGCTAGGGCTGGGGCTGGATAAGTGTCTGCCCCGTCCGAAGCACATGTCGGATGTCTGGTAACTAGTCTCTATAATCGGATATGCATGACCTAGTCATAATATCCCGATGGTTGCGCAACACTTAAGAGCACTAATACCGTATCCTGCGTGACATCATCTCCACTATGACTGAAGTGATACTTCCGTCTTGACATCACACCCAATACACTACGACTCTCTGATAAACCCAGAAGTAGTGTACGCAGAACCGGTTAAAGCCCTGTACCACCAAGACCAAAGTCTATCGATTATCGTAAGTATTAGCGATGTAAGTCTCAGGTTAAGACCATACACACCTACCCTGATTTCGGCCTCCCATAGACACATAGTCATAATACCAATGGGATTCCTAGGGGTCTATCCAGAGCGAAGCTGTTTCCCGTACCATCGGTGAAACACAACCTCCTATCGCACTTGCATAAGTATCCAATACTTATATATATGAGAACTATGTCGTTGTGCCCTCACAACGCGCACAAGTGCAATACTAGCCTATTCCGCATTGTCGATTTCCTGTCTCGATAATACTAGGACTAGGGATATTTAATGATTAATCCTTCGTGGACTGATACTGTCTCATATCATCTCAATCCAGGAACTAATCATATGGACCTCTCTTCATTTATACATCTATGGTGATCTAATCACAAATGATGAGAGTGCAATTTCCTTGTCACATAGTTAATTTGTACAACAACACCGTGATCTGTACAAATAGTGACGTTATGCGTCATATTATCCAACAATAATATCTTTGATAAAAATTCCATCGATTCCAGTGCATTCATTGGATCATTTGGAGTCCATATATGCCCTCGACATCTCGGTAAGAGCTCCCGGTAAAAAATCACTAATTTCAAGTTTATCGTTTAATGTTTGGATGTATCCAATAGCTTCGTAGAGTAGCATAATGATATAAATTGAATTTTTTGAGTATAAGTATGGTGAATATGTGTATCTGACAGAATCCGAGTGAAAATGTAACAAATTTGATCGACCAAAAAATTATGCAAGTTTTCGATTAAAGTGGGTCTTGTGTGTATTGATGTGTTTTTATTGTAATGATGGATATGATATAGACATGATGATACAATAAGGTTTAGATAAATTATGGTAGGTTTGGAGGGTTCAAGACCTTTTACAGCATTTGCGGAAATATTTTCTGAAGATTTTCCAAAAATGCGTAAACGGAGGATTGAAGTTAACTGATGACTTGGATTAGTTTTTAATGATGTTTTAAGATTATTGAAACTGAAAACATTGAAATCGAAATTGATTTGATTGTCCCGAAAAGATCCAAAATTTTGTCATAGTTAAGTTGAGAATTTTGTAAAGTCACGATTCCGACGACATTTCACAATTTATTTTGACAGATTTGACTATGACCTGGAGTGCTTGCGAAGCCAGGTAAATAACCATGTGATGAGTACTTGCATTGTTGATTTCGTGTTTTAAATATATATAGAGATGATTGAAATGTTTAAGATAAAACGAGGATAGTTAAGAGGTAGTTTAAGAACGGAGTTCAAGACTATATTTAGTTAAGTGAATCGAAAATCGCAGTTATGGATTTTTGTTATTACTATGATATGAAGTGAAATATTTGATAAGTTTGATGTCTACATGTATGAATTGATGTATGTAAGTGTATGAACTCGTGATGGTAAGTGTATGTATAAGTATATGTATAAGCACATGTATAACTATATGTAGAATGTGATGATGAGATATGTATAATTTGAGTATATAGGAGCGATAAATGGAATAAGTTATGATTTATGAATTTGTATTAGCATGTATATGTGTGCGCTATTTAAATAAGTTTGTTATTGACTAATGTATATGATTTATTTTTATACAGGTTGGGGTGGTATAAGCTAGGTCATACTTGAGTGATAAAGATACGTGATTGATATGATGCGTATATGAATGGTTTTGTCTATTTGGTAAGGTACTGTATCAAATATTTTCATATAAGAATTCTGAAACGGAGTATATTTGATTGACAAGTAAAAGATATGAGGACTATTAAAGGTTATGGTATCTGAATTCGAAGTAATGTGTATATTCATATGTTTGATGTATATAAGTACTGATTATTCGATGATAAAGCAATGTTTATTATATATGTTATTGTGTATGAGAAATCGTGGGATGAGTTTGTGTTACGTGATATGTGTGCATATGTGTATGTTTAATTGGTTGATGATTTTGTGGTGCAGTAGTCGAGCTGATTAGGAATCCGTTCGGATGACATTCATCTCATACTTATTCTAAAATAGGTAATGAGTCACGTACGAACATTGTATATGTAAGCCAATCATATGTATGTATTATTTGATTATGTGTTCTTTGATGTATTGATTGTTATGCATGTTTCGTTGTTGGTTGCACAATGACTGTATGTATGTTTGAGTGTATTTGTGTGTGTGGTAGAATTCATGATATGTATGGACTATGTATGCTATTGTGGAATGAATAAATAACTTGAAAATCGGCGTTAGTGTTAGTGTCCTAACCATGCCCAAGGATCCTAAACAAGATTCTAGTGTGAATAAAATCAAAATAAGTTCCGGAAGACTTACAATGATCGGTTGAGGAATTTCAAAAATTTCTCATTGAATGTTGAGGCTCCAAGCTTTGTAGAGTGTTTCCAACAATTGGGTGAGTTTCCCTAACACATCATTCAACTCCTTAAGTGCCAGCTTACTTGAAATTTTGCAACAAAACTTCAATGGAGATAAGAGAAGCTCACGGCTTCATGAAGAAATAGGGAGGAGAATAATGTTTTTTTTTGTTTTCCAAAACACTAACTAATAATGTTGACTTCCAAAGTTTACTAAAGTGTGCAGTTGTGTGAAGTTAATGCCACATTTACTATTCCAACTACTTACATCATAAATAGTGACAAGTTGATGTAAGTCATGGTCCCACCCATTTAAATTCTAAATTTAGTTGGCACACAAAACACGAATTTGGGCCCGGTTTCGTTTAATCTGATTAAACGATTTTTCCGTCGCTAAATAATTAAATTCAATATCATTAAATAATAATGCCTAGCAAAATTATTACGAAAGTCGCTTACGAATTAATTCCAAATTAATTCGTTCGCTTGAATTAAAATCCATTTTTAATTCCATATTGAAATCCAATTTCAATTAATATATCCGATATATTATTATAGCCCAATAAATAAATTAAATAGAAAAATCCAATTTAACTATTAAATTTATTTTATCGATTAATTCCAAATTAATCGCGTTCTCTCTTCTTCACGAATTAATCCCATATTAATTCATGACGCAATTAATCCCAGATTAATTCTTGCCGTAATTAATCCCAGATTAATTTTCTCTCCCATAATTAATCCCATATTAATTCTGTTCGAGTCAAATGTCATTGGTGAATCTTTGGGAAGCGACCCAAGAGATCCCTTGATATGTTGGCTTTAAATACAGTTGTCAGATTATCCGACACGTGCGTACCCCGTACCACATTCTCACCGATTTACAAGACATGGTTGGCTTCTAGCAAAACACCGTGCCTACCCAATTCTCCAGAAATATTCAATGAGGAATATATAATCTTTATCAAGCGTATTATACAATGTATTGCGTAATACAATCGTGTATCGGATGTCACATGCTAGGCCTAGGGGTGGAATTATTTCTGCCTTGTATGAAGTATATATTGGATCACTAGCAACTAGTCTCGGTAATCGGATAATCATGATCTAGTCATATTATCCCGATAGCTGCAGCATTATATTATCCCGATAGCTGCAGCATTTAAGAGTACTAGTTCGGTATCCCTGCGTGATCATCGTCTTCATATGACTGAAGTGATACTTCCATCTTGACATCACACCCAATACACTATGATTCTCAATATACCCAGAAGAGGCGTACACACAACATGTTAAAGCTCCGGACGACCAAAACCAAAGTATACTAATTATCGTAAGTATTAGAGATGCAAGTCTCAGGTTAAGACCACATACACCTACCCTGATTCGGATTCCCATAGACACATAGTCATACTACCAATGGGATTCTGATGGGTCTATCCAGAGCGAAGCTGTTCCCGGTCCAACGTCTAACAGAACCTAATATCACACTTGCATAAGTATCCAATACTTAAATATATTAGAACTATGTCGTTAAGCTTCCATTACGCGCACAAGTGTAATACTAGCCTTTTTCGCATTATCAATGTCCAGTCTCGATAATACTATGACTAGGGATATTTAATAATCAAACCTTTCGTGGATTAACACTGTCTCATATATTATTAATCTGGTACTGATCATATGGACTTTTATCATTTATATATCCAAGTAATCCAATTACAAAATGATGAAAGAGCAATTTCCTTTGTCACATAGTTAATTTGTACAAAAACATCATGTCTTTTACAAATAATGATGCTATAGGTCATAATTGTCCAACAATCTCCCACTTGGCCTATAGCCAATCACTCAAGTGTCCAACACCTAAACTATGTATGGGTCGCTCAAACTTTTGATGAGATATCACTTTCATCAGCGGATATGCAAGGTTATCATCTGAAATGATCTTTTTGATCTTGACATCGCCACGATGTATGATCTCACGAATCAGATGAAACCATCGAAGTACATACTTGGATCATTAATGAGACCGTAATTTTTTAGCCTTGTTGTAGCCCATCTCAGCTGCTAACAAAACTACTCCTAATCCAATTAGGAATTTTATAGATCCAAAATGCTTCTTTTGCAGCCTCAGCCGCAACAATGTATTACGCTTTTGTTGTTGAATCGGCAACAGTATCTTGCTTGGAATATTTTTATCTCATTGTTCTGTTGTTCAAACAAAATAAGTACCCTTAATGCGACTTACAGTCGTCTTTTTGGTTTGGAAACTTGCATTGGTGAACCCAATCACCTTAAGTTCTCCTTCTCCATATACTAAGAAAGTATCCTTAGTTCGTCTAAGACACTTAAGGATGTTCTTAACATCAATCCAGTGACCATCACCTGGATCGGGCTGATAGTGACTGTAGATGCTCAAAGCATATGAGACACCAGGTCGCGTACATATCATGGCATGCATGATCGATCCAACTGCTTAAGCGAACAGGATCTGATTCATTGAATCTCTCTCATCTTGAGTTTTAGGACACATGTCCTTAGATAGAGAGACGCCATGTGACACTGGAAGCAGCCCTTTCTCGGATGATCCATGTTGAATCTCTTCAACACTTTTTCAATGAAAGAGAAAGAAAACCATATCACATTGAGCACAGAAAAGCAACTACAGGCATAATTGAGACATCTAGGTTGGTTTTACCCATCGATCCTGATTTTTGAAGCGAAATCATTGAGTTGGCTTACCTAGGAATCAAGCTGTAAAAGAACCTTTGCACACACACACTTTGAGTCTGGCTTAGATCATTTATTCAAAGACTTGGATTTGAGTTGCATCGAATGTTTTGAAGGTTCTCTGGTTTCATTACTGGCATTCATTGAGGACGATAATATGTATAACTATTGGGACTATTTTGTAAAAGGCAATATAGTATGTTGATATGCAACGTCACATCAAATGATCTATTTTGACCTAGTGCAAGTAGCAAAGAACATAAAGCTAAACCAAGTCTGGGGGCGACCAGTCTACCACCTCGCGAACAAGGGACATAAAATAATCTTGAGTCATGGGACTAAAGAAAACTGAGCAATCACCAGAGTAGAATTGACAGAAAGAAACTATAAGCAGGCCCAGGGGGCGATCAAAGATTTTTGTAGGCGAGAGGCACCGAGGAGCACAAGGAAAGCCTAACCCATCAGAATAGGAAATACATCCTTGCATACATGCATACATGTCACAAACACGCATTTTTTGTTTTGTTTTTGTTCGAAGGTTTTGAAGAAAATGAAAAAGTGGCAAAGAAAAGCAGTTTGGGGAATGAATCTCAGGGTCGAGGCTCATATTATCAGCAGTTTGGGGTACGAATCCTAGGGTCGAGGCCCACATAATCAGCAGCATCGGGAATGAATCCCTGGGTCGAGGCCCATAGTATCAGCAGTTTCGGGAATGAATCCGAGGGTCAAGGCCCACATTATCAGCAGCATCGGGAATGAATCCCAAGGTCGAGACCCACATTATCAGCAGCATCGGGAATGAATACCAGGGTCAAGGCCCACATTGTCAGCAGTTTCGGGAATGAATCCCAGGGTCGAGGCCCATATTATAAGCAGTTTCGGGAATGAATCCCAGGGTCGAGGCCCACATTATCAGCAGTTTCGGGAATGAATCCTAGGGTCGAGGCCCACACTATCAGCAGTCTCGAGAATGAATCCCATGGTCGAGGCCCACATCATCACCAGTATCGGGAATGAATCACAGGGTTTAGGCCCATATTATCAGCAGTTTCAGGAATGAATCCCAGGGTCGAGGCCCACATTATCAGCAGTTTCGGGAATGAATCCCAGGGTCGAGGCCCACATTATCAGTAGTCTTCGGGAATGAATCCCAGGGTCGAGGCCCACATTATCAGGAGTCTTCGGGCATGAATCCTAGGGTCGAGGCCCACATTATCAGCAGTTTTCGGGAATGAATCTCAGGGTCGAGGCCCACATTATCAGCAGTTCGGGAATGAATCACAGGGTCGAGACCCACATTATCAGTAGTCTTTGGGAATGAATCCCAGGGTCGAGGCCCACATTACCAGGAGTCTTCAGAAATGAATCCCAGGGTCGAGGCCCACATTATCAGCAGTTTTCGGGAATGAATCCCAGGGTCGAGGCCCACATTATCAGCAGTTCGAGAATGAATCCCAAGGTCGAGGCCCATATTATCAGCAGTTTCGGGAATGAATCCTAGGCTCGAAGCCTACATTATCAGTAGTTCAAGAATGAATCCCAAGGTCGAGGCCCACATTATCAGCAGTTTCAGGAACGAATCCCAGTGTCGAGGCCCACATTATTAGCAGCATGGGGAATGAATCCCAAGGTCGAGGCCTATATTTTCAGCAGTTATATGAATGAATCCCAGGGTCGAGGCCCACATTATCAGCAGTTCGGGAACATGACCCACAACTCAAATTGGGAACAAAGCCCACATTCAGCACAAGTTCGGGAACAAAGCCCATATTCAGTACAGCTCGGGAACAAATCCCACAGTCAACAGAGTTTGAGAATAAAGCCTAGGGAACAAAGCCCACTCTCTACACAGTTCGGGAACAAAACCCAGGGAATAAAGCCCACATTCAGCACAGTTCAGGATAAAGCCCAGTGAACAAAGCCCACTCTCTACACAGTTCGGGAACAAAGCCCACTCTCTACACAATTCGGGAACAAAGCCCAGGGAATAAAGCCCACATTCAGCACAGTTCGGGAACAAAGCCCATATTCATTACAGCTCAGGAATAAAGCCCACAATCAACACAAGTTCGGGAACAAAGCCTATGGAATAAAGCCCACATTCAGTACAGTTCGGCAACAAAGCCCATAGTCAACACAGTTCGGGAACAAAGCCCACATTCAGTACAGTTCGGGAATAAAGCCCACTCTCAACACAATTCGGGAACAAAGCCCTGTTGGAAAATACTAAGCATCCCAAGATCATTTCAAGCATTGAAAATAAGTGTGAATACAACGAGGGAGTTGTGGAATACTCACATCGATCGGTTGAGCGACGCGGGAGGCAACAAAAATTCCACTTTCTACTCCTTGTGCATTCGGCAGTGAGCTTCTGGACTGCTCCATTTTCGCCCATCAATCTTCAAGAATCCAAGCTCCAAGCTTCGTAAAATGATTCCCGGCTCATGGGTGGACTTCCCTATCACATTCGAATGTCTCTCGGAGTGCTAGCTCTCTTGATTTTTGCCACAAAAATCAGGCATTTTGGCTTCCTTTAACTCACGGCAGTGAGCAGAAGAAGAGAGAAGAACAGCCCACTTTGGGCGTGTAAAGAGAGAAAAAGAAAGAGAGCGTTGTATGTTTGATGCAAAAAAATGGTAATAGATATTCCAAAAATCAAATACCAAAATTTTGCCTCCAAAAAGCAAAGCCATTAAAGGCTTCAACCACTCTCATCAATCCATCATTCCATCAATCAATGAATAGTGACTGGCGTCAATCACTCAAAGTGAAAGACATCTATCACTTGATTGACGAATGATGTGACGCTAGATGTGACTAGCAATTTGACGCTTGATTTGACTTGCGTGCCCCACTCGAATTCGAAATGCGAATGCGCTCGCAAATAATCCCAGGCTCGGGTTCGTTAATTCCAAATTAACGAATTTTCTGTTGCGACGTAATTAAATATAATTTAATAAAATAATCATGGCAAGCATAATTACTATTCACGTCGCTAATGAATTAATTCTAAATTAACTCGTTCGCCCGAATTAAAATCTAATTTTAATTCCCCATCGAAATCCAATTTCATTTAATGTATCTAATATATTAATTAATCAATTAATTCCAAATTAATCGTTATCTCTCTTTAATTGATATTTTATCCAAGATAAAATATCTCCGCAATTAATCCCAGATTAATTTTCTCTCTCATGATTAATTAATCCCAGATTAATAAAAGTGCGAGTCATACATCATCGGTGAATCTTCGGGAAGCGACCCATGAGATCCCCGGATATGTTGGTAGTAAATTCGGTCGTCGGACTATCCGAACACGTAAGTACCTAGTACTACGTTTATACCGATTTACAAGACAATGTTGGCTTCTAGCAAAGCGCCATGCCTACCCAATTCTCCAGAAATATCCTTACAGGAATAAGGATCTATATCAGGCGTAGTATACTTAGTATTGCGTATTTCGATCCAGTATCGGATGATCACATGCAAGGCCTGGGCTGGTACAGTGTCTGCCCCGTACGAAGCATATATCGGATTACGAGCAACTAGTCTCTTTATTATTGGATAATCATGACCAAGTCATATTATCCCGACGGTTGCAACCTTTTTAGAGAACCAGTTTTGTATCCCTACGCAATCATCATCTCCATATGACTAGAGTGACACTTCCGTCTTGACATCACACACAACACACTACGATTCTCGATATACTCAGAAGAGGCGTACAGAGAAACCGGTTAAAGCCCTGGACGACCTCAACCAAAGTATATTGATTGTCGCAAGTATTAGCGGTGCAAGTCTCAGGTTAAGACCAAATACACATACCCTGATTTCGGACTTCCATAGACACATAGTCATACTACCAATGGAATTCTGAGGGGGTCTATCCAGAGAGAAGCTGTTTCCCGTACCATCGGTAAAACACGACCTCCTATTACACTTACATGAGTATCCTATACCCAAATATATGAGAACTATGCCGTTGTGCCCTCACAACGCGCACAAGTGTAATACTAGTCTTTTACGTATTTATCGATGTCCAATCTCGATAATACTCTGACTAGGGATATTTAATGATTTATCCTTCATGGATTGATACTGTCTCATATCATTCTCAATCCAGGAACAAATCGTAGGGACCTCCTATCATTCATACATCTAGGTGATCTAATCACAAATGATAAGAGTGCAATCTCCTTTGTCACATAGTTAATTTTTACAAAAACACCATGATCTGTAAAAATAGTGATGTTATGGGTCATAATTGTCCAACAATCTCCCACTTGGTCTATAGCCAGTCACTCGAGTGTCTAACACCAGAACTATGTACGGTTGTCTCAAACTACTGAGAAAATGCTTTCGTCAGCGGATTTGCATGATTATCATCTGATGCGATTTATTCGATCATCACATCGCTACGATGTATGATCCGAACGAATCAGATGAATATCGAAGTATGTATCTAGATCGTTGATGAGACCGTTAATTCTCTAGTCTGTGCTGATGCCTAGCTCAGCAGCTAACAAAATTATATCTAATCTAATTAGATTTATTGTCGACCCAAATGGCTTCTATTGCTGCCTCAACTGCAGCAATATTCCGCATTTGTTGTTTATTCGGTAACAGTATCTTGCTTGGAAGATTTCCAGCTCACTGTTCCGTTATTTAAATTGTATAGTACCGTTTGCGACTTATAGTCGTCTTTACCGGTTAGGAAACTTGCAATAGTGAACCTAGTCACTTCATGTTCTCCATCTCCATAGTTTAAGACAGCATCCTTAGTTCTCTAAGATACTAACGGATGTTCTTAACATCAATCCAGTGACTATCACTTGGATTGGCCTGTTTGTGAATCCATATGCTCAAAGCGTATGAGACACCAGGTCGCGTACATTTTTCAATGTATGATTTCTCGGAGAGTTTTACCGAAAGCCAAGCTTTCACCGATTGTTTTATGGGAATATCATTTCCAAGAAATGACATATATTATCATTATTTATAGGACAACCACTGTCAGTGCGCTCCCACTAACCATCCTTATATACACAAGAATCATTTTCGTTTTGAATTAAATCATAAACTATTATGATTACATCAAAATGATAATTCCAAGAACCTAATGTTTACTTCAATCCAAACATGGATCGAATAACCTGCAAACCTTTTTTCTAGTTTTGGTACGATAAAATCGACAGGATGTTGTAAACATCCTCCAAAAGGTTTCGGTTAAGGAAAGCGGTTTTGGCATTACAGCTGCCATATTTCATGAATGAAACATGCAGTATCAGCAAGCATTATCGAAATAGATTTACCATGGCAACATTTAAAAGGTTTCGTCGTAATCTACACAATTTTGATAACGATACCTTTTCACTACAAGCCTAGCTTAGTACATTGGTATGTTGCCTTCCATGTATGTCTTCCTTGAAGACTAATATAGTACCAATAGGCACAATGCCTTGCGGTACAACAACTAGTGTCTAAACATAGTTGGTATACATGGAATCCATTTCGGATATCATGGCACTTTGCTATAATAGGGAGTCGATACCTTGTATCACTTCATCATACGTAGTCAGTTCGTATTCCTCAATAAGATTGACATATTTATGAGGTGAGATCAGAAACCCATACCCCAGGTTGTTTTCTGACTCTCTTCGACTTACGTGGTTCTTGTGTATTCGAAGATTATGGTGTAGTTTCATCCTTGATGAACTATTCGTGTTCCATTAAGGACTCGGTGCCTGGAATAGTATTACTTCGATTTTGATCGAGTTTTACTTTCCTCCCACTTACCACTGCATATCGGTATTCCTCTTAGGAAAACGCATGGCGAGCAACAATTACATTGTTCTCTTGTGAGTTGTATAAGTACTATACTTTGGTTTCCCTTGGATACCTACAATTAGACACTTATCCAATTTGGGTTTTAGTTTGGTATCATCCAACATATGCCTAGCATACCCAAATAATCAGGAATGAGAAACCCGGTTTCTTTCCTGTTCATATCTAATATGAAGTCTGTCAAACAGATTTTATGGACCCTTATTCAAAATCAGTTCTGCACTGTTTTTGCGTATCCGTTGAGGAAATGGTAGCTCAGAGCGACTCAAGATTAACCTTATCATGTCCAACAAAATTCGGTTACTCAGTTCGGACACACCGTCAAATTGACGTGTTCCGGGAGGAGTCCTCATTGAAAGAATACTATACTCTTTCAAGTATATGAGAAACTTATTACTTAAGTATTTTCCATTACGGTCTTACCGTGACGGTATAATACTATAGCCGATCTGTTTGTCTATTTCGTGACGAAACTTTAAAAGTTTCCGATTTGTGTTCTATTAGAAACACATAACCATAACGCGATGCCATATCCGTAAAGGTCACGAAATATTCATATCCACCTCTAGCCTAGCTAGACATGGGCCCACTTGCTTCACTATGAACTGGGGCTAACAGATCTGTGGCATTTGTACTTTTGCCCAGTAAATAGTGTTTTAGGCACTTTGCCCAATAAACTAGATTCGTAGACTTTATTTGAATGGAATCAAATCAGTCATAGTACCCACTCTTCAAAAGTGTGGATATACGAGTCTTGTTTGATTGTGTCCTAGACAACAATGCCACAGAAGTTTCTTCTGATCAAATCAGTTTGAGCTATTTGTTTGGCATATTATATATTCGAGATTTATTTATATTCAAAATATAAATATTGTTATTCACATCTAATGTGTTTATCTCAATATCATCTTATATAATGAAACCTTTAGTGTCTTAGAATATAAAGGTCACCCGCAACGGGTTAAACACTGATATAGAGATGATGTTCTAGTCAAACTAGTCACATTATAACAGTTTCCAAATTTAGGTACACACTCAAGGGTAGTTCCTAAAATTAGGTATCTACGGTTAAAACAGTGACTTTCGTCCCGTTTCCAATTCGCAGATAAATCTCAATTGAGGTCAGTATCCTGCTCATAGCAGATTCTGAACATCAATGCACATTTATGTATCACACTAAGTATTTAAAATCCAATTTTAATACTAGTAGTGAACATAACTTTGACAAACATATTTGAAGTCAGAGCCTTGCTCGTCTTCAATTCCTTCATGTCTGCTTTGTCCAAACGGCAGTCACACTTCCGCGATCCCGTTTGCCACAATTTAGGCAGACATTTTGGGATATGTCATTTATCTTCCTAGAAGATTATAATGATTTTGCCTTTGCCAATTTCAACACTCAGAAGCGTTCGGCCTAGCCTAGGACTTCTAGAATATCGAAGTAAGGTGTGCCTTGCGCTACTTGCCTTATTGCAAATTTTGACTTTATCTCCTTGAGAATAGTCATTAACTCTCCAAGAGTTTATTATTGCAATTTAGTACTTCTAAGATCTAAGTATAGATCTATGAAGATCCTTTAATTTCATTATCGTACTTTAAGGATCTAACCCTTAGTTCTGACAAAGAAATTAAGGAGTCTACTGCGACAAGCTTAATGGATTAAGCACTAAAGTTATCATCACATGAATTTTCCAAAGATTATGCTCTATTATTTGCTTAACTCTGGGCTTAGGCCTAATATGTTATTTTATCAAATAAAGTAACTTATTATTTTCCAGGACCATCCTGAAATTCTATTCCTATTTTGAAAATTAAACCATTTAAATACATTTTCCCTAGGATTATGTTTTTAATGTCAATCTTTCAATTTTATCTTGATTCTAATAGTCCAACTATTTAATCAACGATTTCGGTACTATTTATTATATGATTACAATAGTCCACTATTTAATCAACTATAATTTAATAGATTAAAATCAATTATATTGATTACTATAATCCAATTATAAAATCAACTATAAATGAATAGTTTGAATATAGTCCAACTATTCATTAAAACAACAATTTAGATATTAGTTCAACTAACATTTAATTTATTTGACGAATGATATTTGTTTGAGCGCGTATGGCAAGTAATTAAACGAATATTGAAAATTCAATTCTTGCCTCCCACTATTTTTCGGCGAGCCTCTAACCCTCTGTCGAGTACTCGGGAAACGTGTCCTAGCGGCTAGGATCCCGTTAAATATCACACAATCTTGACTTTGGCCAACAATTGTATGATAATTAACTAAGTAGATCTCTAAGATCAATTGGATCCAATCCAATTCCTAGATCCAGTAGGGGGACATCCAAGTCCGAAACATATATCTTATATATGCCAATATATCCAATATATTACCTAACCTTTTTCCTCTGAATCAACTAAGCCTTGGCTTTGGCACAACAAACTTAGTGATCCCAGTTAAGCCTGACCCATTGACCATGGAAAGCTTCGTAATCAATGTCGATGGACAAGAAGTGATCTTGACTTTGGCCAACAAACCACAACTTGGACAAGACACCAATATAGAACAAAGCTCTCGTGATTCAAACACATCCTCGACGGACAAAGGCCTTGACTTTGGCCAACAAGCCAATGCCAGTCTTGGATCTTGAGTGAGAATCACTCAATGGAAGGAAAAACGCTTAATATTTTGTGAGGGTTTTTCAAGTGCAAATTGGCAACCAATTTATTATCTTTGTTAAGGTCTCATCATCATACACCCTTAAACATGCATTCTAAATACATAATAAAGCGCGTATAATAAAATAATAATAATATGCGGATGGATACCTTACACAATGATCCTAGATCAAACCTCTCAATTTCTCTCTCTCGCTAGCACATGTATCACTTCTACCCGTTACACTACACTTCTAAAGAAACCTCATTTACATTGAGGGGAATAGGTGAGAATAGAATACAAAGAATAAGGAGGTAATAAGGCTGGACACGCATGTCCAATTAATAAATCAAATTTATTACAACAATTTCTAAAATTGCCCCACCCATCTAATATCCATCCAATATACATTATTCATGCATCGCAACCATGTATTCACACCAGCATGTTATCAATCAATCTAATCAAATTAATTAATCTGATAATTAGTGACCATCCAATGTTAAACAACGATTTGATTTTGCGCGAGAAACTCGTTTTGCGAATAAGTACTCAAAGTATGAATTCTTGAATTAATATTGTAATTACACAATTAAATCCAATTCAATTTGTATTAGTTATAATTCACTATTCACTTATATTAATTCACAACTATTAAAATATAACTTTATTAATAAACCTTTACGACTTAATTCAAATTTTAATCGTTACGGTCGTCTCAAAGCCCGATTAACGTCCAACGTCAATTTAATTAAAGTCCAATGGGCTTTTACTTAAGTTTTTAAGCGTCGTGACTTTTGGTCAACTCGGGTCAAACCCAATAACCAAAGTCCAATCCGGGAGTTACCCCATAAGCCCAAAAATCAATTTAGGCCAATTAAACTTAAAGGTCCATTAGTCCGCATTTGGCTTTAATGGAAGCGGTTTTGGCCCAATTGGATCCAACCAATTTTAAACCCTAAACAACAACGCCAATTACAACCAGCTCAATAGCCATATAACAACATCATAATCCCATAATTAAGCTTTTAATTTAATTAATTACATAAAATCCAATTTCATAATTTAATTAAAAAAAGTGCATAACACAATTTATCACCCAAATCAATATTTCCAAAAAACCAAATTAGCCTAATTAATCATGCTCATCATCATTAAATCATGTCCAACACAATTTTACCAAAATCAAACCCATTTACATGCTTTAACTACTACTCTCGCAATAGAGGGGATTTTTGTGTCGATTCGGTTTCAATCCAATTAATTCCACAATCGACATTAAATCAACATCCCAATTTATTCCAACTCATCCAATGAATCAAAAATCAAAAAATCACCAAGAATTAGGGCTATGTTCAATTCGGCCAAGCCATCCATTGGGGACAAAATGATCCGATCACAATTTCTTGAAATTGATCCAATCAAACTTCAATTAAACATGTTATAAGCATACTCAAACACCCAATTCATTCAAATCATGATCAAAACATTTTACCCAATTTTAAGCCCTAAAATATTTTCATGCTTAACCTTGCTCTTGATACCATTGTGGAATACTAAGCATCCCAAGATCATTTCAAGCATGAAAATAAGTGTGAATACAACGAGGGAGTTGCGGAATACTCACATCGATTAGTTGAGCGACGCGGGAGGAAACAAAAATTCCATTTTCTGCTCCTTGTGCATTCGGCTGTGAGCTTCTGGACTGCTCCATTTTCACCCATCAATCTTCAAGAATCCAAGCTCCAAGCTTCGTCAAATGATTCCCTGCTCATGGGTGACTTCCCTATCACCTTCGCATGTCTCTCGGAGTGCTAGCTCTCTTGATTTTTGCCACAAAAATCAAGCACTTTGGCTTCCCTTAACTCAGTCACGGCAGTGAGCAAGAAGAAGAAGAAAGAACAACGCAGCCCACTTTGGGCGTGTAAAGAGAGAAAAAGAAAGAGAGCGTTGTATGTTTGATGCAAAAAATTTACTTATATTCCAAAAATCAAATACCAAAATTTTGCCTCCAAAAAGCAAAGCCATTAAAGGCTTCAACCCTCCCATCAATCCATCATTCCATCAATCAATGAATAGTGACTGGCGTCAATCACTCAAAGTGAAAGACATCTATCACTTGATTGATGAATGATGTGACGCTAGATGTGACTAGCGATTTGACGCTTGATTTGACTTGCGTGCCGCACTCAAATTTGAAATGCGAATGCGCTCGCAAATAATCCCGGGCTCGGGTTCGTTAATTCCAAATTAACGAATTTTCCATTGCGACGTAATTAAATGTAATTTAATTAAATAATCATGCCAAGCATAATTACTTTTCACGTCGCTAATGAATTAATTCTAAATTAACTCGTTCGCCCGAATTAAAATCTTATTTTAATTTCGAAATCCAATTTCATTTAATATATCGAATATATTAATTAATCGATTAATTCCAAATTAATTGTTATCTCTCTTTAATTGATATTTTATCCCAGATAAAATATCTCCGCAATTAATCCCAGATTAATTTTCTCTCTCATGATTAATTAATCCAAGATTAATAAAAGTGCGAGTCATACATCATCGGTGAATCTTCGGGAAGCGACCCATGAGATCCCCGGATATGTTGGCAGTAAATTTGGTCGTCGGACTATCCGAACATGTAAGTACCTAGTACTAAGTTTATACCAATTTACAAGACAAGGTTGGCTTCTAGCAAAGCGCCATGCCTACCCTATTCTCCAGAAATATCCTTACTGGAATAAGGATCTATATCAGGCGTAGTATACTTAGTATTGCGTATTTCGATCCAGTAGCAGATGATCACATGCAAGGCCTGGGGCTGGTACAGTGTCTGCCCCGTACGAAGCATATATCGGATTAAGAGCAACTAGTCTCTTTATTATCGGATAATCATGACCAAGTCATATTATCCCGACGGTTGCAACCTTTTTAGAGAACCGGTTCTGTATCCCTACGCGATTATCATCTCCATATGACTGGAGTGACACTTCCATCTTGACATCACACCCAACACACTACGATTCTCGATATACCCAGAAGAGGCGTACACAGAAACCGGTTAAAGCCCTGGATGACCTCAACTAAAGTATATTGATTGTCGTAAGTATTAGCGGTGCAAGTCTCAGGTTAAGACCAAATACACCTACCCTGATTTCGGACTTCCATAGACACATAATCATACTACCAATGGAATTCCGAGGGGGTCTATCCAGAGCGAAGCTGTTTCCCGTACCATCGGTAAAACACGACCTCCTATTACACTTGCATGAGTATCCTATACCCAAATATATGAGAACTATGTTGTTGTGCCCTCACAACGCGCACAAGTGTAATACTAGTCTTTTACGTATTTATCGATGTCCAATCTCGATAATACTCTGACTATGGATATTTAATGATTTATCCTTCGTGGATTGATACGGTCTCATATCATTCTCAATCCAGGAACAAATCATAGGGACCTCCTATCATTTATACATCTAGGTAATCTAATCACAAATGATAAGAGTGCAATCTCCTTTGTCACATAGTTAATTTGTACAACAACACCATGATCTGTACAAATAGTGACGTTATGGGTCATAATTGTCCAACAAACCCGGGGAACAAAGCCCACCCTCAGAACAGTTCGGGAACAAAGCCCGCATATAACTGAGTTCGGGAACAAGACCCTCAACTCAATTTGGGAACAAGACCCACAATTCAACTAGGGAACAAGACCCACAATTCAACTCGGGAACAAGACCCACAACTTAGTTCGGGAACAAGACCCTCAACTCAATTCGGGAACAAGACCCACAATTCAACTCGGTAACAAGACCCACAACTCAATTCGGGAACAAGACCCACAATTCAGTTCGGGAACAAGACCCACAATTCAATTCGGGAACAAGACCCACAACTCAGTTCGGGAACACGTCCCACATTCAGTTCGGGAACAAGACCCACAATTCAATTCAGGAACAAGACCCACAACTCAAATCGGGAACAAAACCCACAACTCAAATCGGGAACAGAACCCACAATTCAATTCGGGAACAAGACCCACAACTCAGTTCGGGAACAAGACCCACAACTCAGTTCGGGAACAAGACCCACATTCAAATCGGGAACAAGACCCATAACTCAAAATCGGGAACAAGACCCACAACTCAAATCGGGAACAAGACCCCCACAATTCAATTCGGGAACAAGACCCACAACTCAAATCAGGAACAAGACCCACAACTCAAATCGGGAACAAGACCCACAATTCAAATCGGGAACAAGACCCACAACTCAATTCATGGAACAAGACCTTCCACTAAATACAGGGAACAAGACCCTCCACTCAATTCCGGGAACAAGACCCTCCACTCAATTCAGGGAACAAGACCCTCCACTCAATTCAGGGAACAAGACCATCCACTCAATTCAGGGAACAAGACCCTCCACTCAATTCAAGGAACAAGACCCTCAACTCAATTCAGGAACAAGACCTATAATTCAAATCGGGAACAAGACCCACAACTCAATTAAGGGAACAAGACCATCAACTCAATTCAGGGAACAAGACCCTCAACTCAATTCAGGGAACAAGACCCTTAACTCAATTCAGGAATGAGACCCTCATCACAACTCAGTAATGGTTCGAGAATAGACCACCTCACAGTAACAGTTTGGGAATGGACCACCTCAAGTAACAGTTCGGGAATGAACCACCTCACATCAGCTCATTTCGATAATGAATCCTATAGATCACATCATCTTGAAGGGATGAACCTTAGGGGTCGCAGCACCTCACCCCCGGATCAACTCAGCTTGAAACATCTTAGAACAATAGCAAGTCAGGTAGCAGCTGGCGAGCCAGGTAAGTAAAAATGCATGCATAACTTTGATAGAATTGTCACTGTCACACACTGCACAAGTCCCATCAAAGTGGGGGAGACTGTAGGTATTGCATTTTTGCATCAGACCCGATGATGAGCCTCATATGGAGGCACTACCCTTTAAGTTGCGGAAGTCACGGGAAACGAACGTCGGAATGGAAAATTCAAAAATCAATACCTTACCAGATTTCATTCGCTTGCTTAGCCTCGGGTTCGCTCGATTAATCTCTGTTTTAACTGTTAGACTCGGCCCAAAAATCCCCGTATCTCACATCAAGCCACACGCCCAAGCCCACTAAAGAGCCATCCCACACGCCCAAGCCTCCAAGCCCAATCCAAAATAATTAAAACATTAAACATATGTTAAAATCCAAACAAATCACATTCCTAATTTAAATAAATCCCATGCCTAAATTAAATAAATCAAATCAAATCCCACAAATCCATTTCCTAAACTAAAAAAAATCACCTTCTTAAATTGAATAGATCTTTTCCTTATAACACACTAATTAAAAGATACCCCCCATGATTGCATGATTTCTTTCCTTCCCATGCAAGGAAAAACCTAGCCCACTCCTATAAAAAGAGACATAAACCAAACCTTAAGACCGCTAGCTCTTTCACCACATTCACGACAATCCACAAGATAAAAACCTTAAACATATTCACGACTCTCACCCCTCTCTCTCTCTCTCACCTGCAATTCACGGCAATCAACGACAAACAAATAAAAGAAACCATAAACCATTGACATGATTCTTCACACATCTCTCGGCCTGCTCTTCTCTCCTCTCTACCTCAACCAACCGAACAAATAAATCCAAACCTGACCGACTAACACACAAACGGCCCACTACTAGAGACAAAGCCGCAAATCAACCAGCAACCGTTATCACCACACATCATCTTCTCCTCATTATCACCGACATTCACAAAAAAACAAGCGAAACCCTTAGCCACACGCACTACCAGCAACCCCCCACACGGCATCTCACAAATCAAATGGCCAGGTAACCTCACACAGAACCCACCGATCAAACAAACCATGAAACCATACCAAAAACATGCACTGACCGAATAACAAAAAACAAAAGAACCTAAGCCACGCTCTCTTACCATGTGACCAGCAAATTCAACAAGATAATTACCCACCAACCAATTAAAAAACCAACAAAATCAAGCCCTTAGTCGAAACAAAAACAAACAAAAATAAAAGTCAGCCCTCCACCGAAAACAAAAGCCAAATAACCGCAAACTGCACCCCAAAAACAGCCTCAATTAACCTCAAATTGCACCCCAAAAACTGCCCCAAATAACTGCAAACTGCACCCCAAAAATAGCCCCTGCATCACCGAAACTACACTCCAAAACAGTCCAAAAAATAGTTTAAGGATCGTTCCAAAACAGTGAAGAAATTGAGACAAAACAGCATACCAAAATGGCGGAAATATCGAACCAGTGAACCAGAAAAGTTACGAAACATTAACCCTTCCGGCGACGTCCCAACACACTCCCTAGAAGCGACTTAAAAGGTAAGACCTGAGGGCACCCTTTGTTATATTTTATTTTGTCGTCCTGGAAACTACATGCTTGGTTGGACGTGGAATATATCCAACTGGGCATGCGAAGTCCTACATTGAAAACGGACAAATACTTTGGCCACATATTTCATTATTTGGCATTTATTTTGCGTTATTTGTCTTTTTACTATTTCATATTTAATTTGGATTTTTGGTTGTTTTATTGTTCCGCATTTATTTTGTGTTATTTATCTTTCTTCATTGTTTCACATGTTTGTCTCTTCGGTTATTTATGGTTATATGCATTATCATGTTTCATGTATGTCATTTGAATCATCTTGTATGTGTTGCATAAGACTTAGTTATACTATTGCATTAATCACTTTATTACAATTGGCATAAGTAAGGGACCGTTCTGAACCCAACGGTTTGAGGTATTCCCTCACGACGGGTGAGTGCGGCCTTAAATCATTTCCCAGTTTACATTGGGTGGCGACTCCATTTTATTTCTCCGATTTAGTCCCCCGCGGGCTACTCCGTACTCCCAACCGGGCCGCGAGCCCGGGACAGCATCGCCGATTTCTGTGTTCTACAGTTTCTCTATGACATAGAGTAACTTCTCAACTCCCAGGACTATCCTGAGAATCATCTCCCAATTTGGAAAATTGGAGCCGTTAAAGATATTATCGCCCATGATGATGTCCCTAACGCTAATCTTTCCAGCCATCTTGATTGCAATACTCTAATTATCCAATCAACGATTTCGGGTACACTCAAAATGCAATGGTTACTATAGTCCAACTATATAACCAACTACAAGTGGAGTAGTGTCTTGTACAATCTAACTTTTCAAAGAAAGCAATATTCAATATTAGTCCAACTAATATATTTATAACAACGATAAATAAAATAAAAGAGCGCGTGTAAGCAAGTATTAAACAAAATTACAAATTTAATACTGGCCTCCCACTATTTTTCGGTGAGCCTCTAACCCTCTGTGGAGTACTCGGGAAACCCAATTTCCTAGTGGGCTAGGATCCCGTTAAATAACACACAACCTTGACTTTGGCCAACAAGATGTATGAAACTTAACTAGGTGGATCTCTAAGATCAATTGGATCCCATCCAATTCATAGATCCGGTAGGTGGACCTCCAAGTCCAAAACATATATCCAATATATCATCCTAACATTTTCCTCTAAATCAACTAAGCTTCGGCTTTGGCTCAACAAGCTTAATGATTCCAGTTAATCGTGACCCATTGACAATGGGAAAGCTTCCTAATCCACGTCAATGCATATGAGTGACCTTGACTTTGGCCAACAAGTCACAACTACCTAAGACATGCGATATATAACAAAGATTTTGTGGTTCAAACACATCCACGATGGACAATGATCTTGACTTTGGCCAACAAACCAATGTCAATCTTGGATATTGAGAAAGAACCACTCAATGGAAGGAAAACGCTTAATATTAAAATGAGGGTTTTTCACGTAAATTGGAAATTAATTTATTATCTTTGATTAGGTCTCATCATACACCCTTAAACATGCATTCTAAAAGCATAATATGGCGCGAATAAATTAATAATGATATGCGGATGGATATATAATACAATTTGTTCCTAGAACAAATCACTCTCTCTTTCCTCTCTCCCGCTAGCACTTTACATACTTCTACCTAATTACATAATACATAAAGAAACCTCATTTACATTGAAGGGAATTGGTGAGAAGAAAAATACAAAGAGATAAGGAGGTGAAAGGTTGGACGCGCAGATCCAATTTAAATAAATTCCAAATTTACAACAATTTCCAAAATTGCCCTCACTCATCTAATATCCATCTGATATACATTATTCATACAAATACATCCAAGTATTCACACAAAGCATGTTGTAAATCAATCTAATCCATTTAATTGATCTTTGATTAGTGACCATCCAATGTTCATACAACGATTTGATTTGCGCGAGTCCAACTCGTTTAAGAATAAATACTCCAAGTACGTATTCTTGAATTATATCGAACTACAATTTTAAATCCAGTTTAAATTATATCCAATAATAATTTATATTTAATTCCAAATTAAATAATTAAACTTTTAATAGTGCCTTTTAGACTTGGATTCCAAATCCAATTCAATTGGGTCTCAAAGGCCCAATTAGCGTCCAATGTCAATTCAATTAAAGTCCAATGGGCTTTCAATTGATTCTTTAGGCATGGGCTTTTGCCATTATGGATCCAATCCAAAAGCCAAGGCCCAATTAAGAATCATCATTTGCCAAAAAATCAATTTAGGCCCATTAGGCCCAATTAAATTATTAAAGGCCCAATAGTCATATTTGGACTTTATGGAAATGGTGTTAGGCCCAATTGGATCCAACCCAATTGTCCAAAACCAAACTTGGCCCAATCAAGCCCATTAGCCCAAATATAACAAATTAAATTAACATAATATTCCAAAAACACATTAATTCAATTTAAAGTGTAATTAACATAATTAATCAATTAATCCAATATTTCCAAAACACTAATTATTCTAATTAATCATGCTTAATTATCCAATTCATGTCCAACACAAATTGAAGCAAAACCAACTCATTCCAACATGCTCAAGCTCACGGCAATTGCATAAAATAACATTCAATTTTGATTTCAATCCAATTAAATCAACAATCAATATTCATTTCATGCATTTAACATATCTAATTGTCAAATTTTAAAACTTTCCATGAGCATTTCTAGGGCATACATTCGGCCATGCTAAGGAATTAGGGATTTTTTATCCAATTAATTTATCACAATTCCAATGATGCACAAATGCAATTCAACATCATACAAACACAACCAAACAATCAATTTAGACAAATCATGGTCCAAGCAAAAATTCCCAAATTAAATCCATAAACCCTAGAAATTTAAATCAAGTTTAGGTGGCTCATGATACCATTGTTAGTGTCCTAAACATGCCCAAGGATCCTAAACAAGATTCTAGTGTGAATAAAATCAAAATAAGTTACGGAAGACTTACAATGATCGGTTGAGGAATTTCAAAAATTTCTCCTTGAATGTTGAGGCTCCATGCTTTGTAGAGTGTTTCCAACACTTGGGTGAGTTTCCCTAACACCTCATTCAACTCCTTAAGTGCTAGCTTACTTGAAATTTTGCAACAAAACTTCAATGGAGAGAAGAGAAGCTCACAGCTTCTTGAAGAAATAGAGAGGAGAATAATGTTTTTGTGTTTTCCAAATCACTAACTACTAATGTTGACTTCCAAAGTTTACTAAAGTGTGTAGTTGTGTGAAGTTAATGCCACATTTACTATTCCAACTACTTACATCATAAATAGTGACAAGTTGATGTACGTCATGGGTCCCACCCATTTAAATTCCAAATTTAGTTGGCACACACAACACGACTTTGGGCCCGGTTCGTTTAATCCGATTAAATGAATTTTCCGTCGCTAAATAATTAAATCCAATTTCATTAAATAATAATGCCTAGAAAAATTATTACGAAAGTCGCTTACGAATTAATTTCAAATTAATTCATTCGCTTGAATTAAAATCCAATTTTAGTTCCGTTTTGAAATCCAATTTCAAATAATATATCTGATATATTATTATAGTCCAATAAATAAATTAAAGAGAAAAATCCAATTTAACTATTAAATTTATTTTATCGATTAATTCCAAATTAATCGTGTTCTCTCTTCCTCACGAATTAATCCCAGATTAATTCATGACGTAATTAATCCCAAATTAATTCTTGCCGTAATTATTCCCAGATTAATTTTCTCTCCCATAATTAATCTCAGATTAATTATGTTCGAGTCAAATGCCATTGGTGAATCTTTGGGAAGCGACCCAAGAGATCGCTAGATATGTGCGACCTTAAATCATTTCCCAGTTCGCACTGGGTGGCTATTCCTTTATGTTGGGTTCTCTAAGAACTAGCCAAGGATCTAATAAGCATAAAACATGTGTGAATACTCAAAGAAATATAGCGGAAATTATACTCACTTTGATCGGTTGTGTGGATGTGTTGAGAATAAAATTTTGTTCCTTTGAAGTGGTCCAAGCTCCTTCTTTTGTATGAATGATAAGCTCCAAGCTTTTTTGTTTGAATTCCAAACATAATGGGAAAGGTTTCCCTATCACCTTTGTATGATCTTTGATGTGCTAGCAATGGAGAAATTTGCAACAAAATTCCCCTTAAACTTCTTACAACTCTCGGAAATGTGAGGTTAGGAGAGAGAGAGAGTGATTTTCGGTGGTGAGGGGAGAATGAGAGTGATTTTTGATTTCCAAAATCAAGTAATCAATTTCCAAACTTCCAAAGTTAGTAAAAGTCTATCACAAGTCTCTTAAGTTTGTGTAAGTTACAAGTCACCAACCATTACCAAATTCCATCACCATAAAGGTAAGTAAAGTGACAAGTGATGTGACTTGTGGTGGGACCCACTTTGATTTAAAATCCGAGTGGGCCTGTAAACGTATTCCGGGATCGGGTTCGTAAATTCTGAATTAACGAATTTTCCGATGAGACTTAATTAAATCAATTTTAATTAAATTATTATGGTTAGCAAAATTACTATTAAAGTCGCTCACGAATTAATTCTAAATTAATTCGTTCGCTGGAATTAAAATCCAATTTTAATTCTGTTATGAAATCTAATTTCATTTAATATAACGAATATATTAATTTTATCGATTAATTCCAACTTAATCATTATCTATCTTTTAATTCAATTTTATACCAGATAAATTCTTGCCGTAATTAATCCTAGATTAATTTTCTCTCTCTCATAATTAATCCCATATTAATTTTGTTCGAGTCATACGTCATTGGTGAATCTTTGGGAAGTGACCCTTGAGATCCATGGATATGTTGGCAGTAAATCCGGTCGTCGGACTATCCGAACATGTGTGTACCCGGTACCACGTTCTACCGATTTACAAGACATTGTTGGCTTCTAGCAAAGCGCCATGCCTACCCAATTCTCCAGAAATATTCTTTAAGGAATATATAATCTTTGTCAGGCGTAGTATATGTAGTATTGCGTATTGCGATCCAGTATCAGATGTCACATGCAATGCCTGGGGCTGGAATAGTGTCTGCCCCGTATGAAGCATATATCGGATCACAAGAAACTAGTCTCTATAATCGGATAATCATGACCTTGTCATATTATCCCGATAGTTGCAACATAATAGAGAACTATTTTTGTATCCCTACGTGATCATCATCTCCATATGACT
The DNA here is from genome assembly GCA_019454045.1 of Zanthoxylum bungeanum. Classification (NCBI taxonomy): domain Eukaryota; kingdom Viridiplantae; phylum Streptophyta; class Magnoliopsida; order Sapindales; family Rutaceae; genus Zanthoxylum; species Zanthoxylum bungeanum. The sequence continues at coordinate 69,251 of SKCR01035731.1, read as the reverse complement.
GAAGTGATACTTCCATCTTGACATCACTCCCAATACACTACGATTCTCAATAAACCCAAAAGAGGCGTACGCAGAACCTGTTAAAGCCCCGGACGACCAAAACCAAAGCGTATTGATTGTCGTAAGTATTAGCGATGCAACTCTCAGGTTAAGACCAAATACACCTACCCTGATTCGGATTCCCATAGACACTTAGTCATACTACCAATGGGATTCTGAGGGGTCTATCCAGAGCGAAGCTGTTCTCGTACCATCGGTAAACACAACCTCCTATCACACTAGCATAAGTATCCAATACTTAAATATATGAGAACTAGGATGTTACACTTCCATAACACGCACAAGTGCAATACTAGTCTATTCTGCATTATCGATGTCCAGTATCGATAATACTAGGACTAGGGATATTTAATTATTAAACCTTCGTGGATTGATACTGTCTCATATCTTATAATCCGAAACTAATCATAAGGACTTTTATCATTTATATATTTAAGTAATCTAATTACAAAATGATAAAATAGCAATTTCCATTGTCACATAGTTAATTTGTACAAAAACTACAATTTTTTTTACAAATGGTGACGCTATGGGTCATAATTGTCGAACAATCTCCCACTTGGCCTATAGCCAGTCACTTAAGTATCTAACACCTGAACTATGTACATTTCGCTCAAACTTTTGCTGAGGAATAGCTTTCGTCAGCGGATCTGCAATGTTGTCCTCTGACGCGACCTTCTCCATCTTCACATCGCCACGATGTATGATCTCACAAATCAAATGGAAACGTCGAAGAACATGCTTGGATCTTTGATGAGACCGCAGTTTCTTAGCCTGCGCTATAGCCCCGTTATTGTCACAATACAATGGAACAGGCTCAGCTGCTAACGGAACTACTCCTAATCCAATTAGGAATTTACGGATCCAAACTATCTCTTTTGCTGCTTCAGCTGCAGCAATATATTCCGCCTCTATTGTTGAATCGGTAACAGTCTCTTGCTTGGAAGATTTCCAGCTTACTGCTTCGTTGTTCAAATAAAATATGTACCCAGATTGTTACTTACAATCGTCTTTATCGGTTTGGAAACTTGCATCGGTAAACCCAGTTACCTCAAGTTCTCTATCTCTATAGATTAAGAACGCATCCCCAGTTCGTCTAAGATATTTATGGACGTTCTTAACCGCAACCCACTGACCATCACCTGGATCGGCCTGATAGCGACTACACATGCTCAAAGCATACGAGACATCAGGTCGCGTACATATCATTGCATACATGATCGATCCGACTGCCGAAGCGAACGGGATCCGACTCATGTTGTCTCTCTCATCTTAAGTCTTAGGACATATATCCTAAGATAGAGTGACGCCATGTGACACTGGAAACAGTCCCCTCTTAGACCATTCCATGTTGAATCTCTTCAACACTTTTTCAATGTACGTGCTCTGGGAGAGTCCAAGCAGCTTTCTACATCTATCCCGGTAGATCTTTATTCCCAGAATAAAGGCTGCTTCTCCCAGATCTTTCATAGAGAATTTTAATGAGAGCCAAGTTTTCACCGATTGTAGCATGGGAATGTCATTGCCAATAAGCAATACATCATCAACGTAAAGGACAAAATGTCAGTGCGCTCCCACTATCCTTCTTATATACACAAGGATCATCCTCGTTTTGAACGAAATCATATTCTTTTTTGATCTCATCAAAACGTTGGTTCCAAGAACGCGATGCTTGCTTCAATCCATAAATGGATCGATTTAACTTGAAAACCTTGTTTGCATGTTTTGGTACGACAAAACCGTCAGGCTGTTGCATTTAAACATCCTCCAAAATATTTTCGTTAAGGAAAGCGATTTTGACGTCCATCTGCCATATCTCGTAATCGAAATATGCAGCAATAGCAAGCATTATCCGAATGGATTTAATCATGGCAACAGGTGAAAAATTTTCGTCGTAATTGACACCATGTCGTTGACGATACCCTTTCGCTACAAGCATAGCTTTGTACATTTGTATGTTGCCATTCATGACGGTCTTTTTCTTGAAAGCCCATTTGCAACCAGTAGGCTTTACGCCTTCTGGTGCATCAACCAGTGTCCAAACTTGGTTGGTGTACATGGAATCCATTTCGGATTTCATGGCATTTTGCCATAAACCGAAGTCGATACCTTGTATCCCTTCCTCATACGTAGCTGGTTCGTCTTCCTCAATAAGATTAATATCCACATGAGGTGAGATCAGAAACACATACCACTCAGGTTGTTTTCTGACTCTCTCTGATCTACGTGGTTCTTGTGTATTCGAAGATTGTGGTACAGTCTCATCCCTGATGAACTGTTCATGTTCCGTTAAGGAATCGGTGTCAGGAACAGTATCACTCTGATTTTCATCGAGTTCTACTTTCCTCCCACTTACCACTGCATTTAGGAATTCCTTCTCAAGGAAAACCGCATGTAGAGCAACAAATACTTTGTTCTCTTGTGGGTTGTAGAAGTAATATCCTTTGGTTTCCCTAGGATAACCTATAAATAGACACTTATCCGATTTGGGTTCAAGTTTGGTACAATCCAAACGTTTAACGTATGCCCAGCAACCTCAAATCTTTAGGAATGAGAAACCCGGTTTCTTTCATGTCCATATTTCATACGGAGTCTGTTGAACCGACTTTGACGGAACCTTATTCAAAATAAGTATTGCACTGTTCAATGCATATCCCCATAAGGAAATAGGTATCTCAGTGTGACTCATCATCGACCTTACCATGTCCCGGTCCATTCGGACACACCGTTTAATAGAGGTGTTCCGGGAGGAGTCCACTGTGAAAGAATACCATACTCTTTCAAGTAATCGAGAAACTCATTGCTCAAGTATTCTCCACCACGGTCCGACCGTAATGTTTTAATACTTTTGCCGATCTATTTTTCTACTTCGTGTCGAAACTCTTTGAATTTCTCAAAGGTTTCGGACTTGTGTCTCATAAGATACACATAACCATAACACGATGCATCATCCGTAAAGGTTATGAAGTATTCATATCCACCTCTAGTCTGGCTAGACATGGGCCCACATACGTCACTATGAACGAGGGCTAACAGTTCGGTGGCACATGCACCTTTACCGCTAAAAGGTGTTTTAGGAATTTTGCCTAATAAACAAGATTCGTAGATGTCATATGAATTTGGATCAAATCCATCCAAGTACCCACTCTTCCAAAGTGTGGATATACGAGTCTTGTTAATGTGTCCCATACGACAATGCCACATATAAGTTTCGTCTTTGTTACTTAGTTTAAGGCTTTTATTTGTTACATTATATATTTGAGATTGATTTATATTCAAAATATAAAGACCATTATTCACATCAGCACTACATATCTCCATATCATTTTTATACATAAAACATCCAGTGTTTCTAAAAACAAAAGTATACCCACATTGGGCTAATAAAGATACAGATATAATATTCTTAGTCAAACTAGGTATATAATAACAGTCTGATAAGTTTAGTACATGCCATAATGGCAGTTCCAAAATATAAGTCCCAACGGCGACTCAAGTCCCATTTCCAACGCGTAGATCAATCTCCCATGAGGCCAGTCTCCTACTAATCTGCAGATTCTGCACATCATTACATATATGAGTACCACAACCAGAATCAAAAATCTAATTTTTAAAACTAGAAGTAGACATGTTTATTTCTATAACAAATATACCTGAAGCCGATGCCTTGCCCGCTTTGATTTCCTTCATGTGCGCCTTATACTCACGGCAGTCACGCTTCCAGTGACCCCGTTTGCCACACTGCAAGCATACATCTTGGGATTTGTCTTTTGCCTTCCCAGAAGACTTTGACGATTTGGTCTCGCCCTTCTTCTTTACACCTCCAGTAGCCTTCGGCCAAGCCTTGGGAGACTAAGATGTTGAAGCGAAGTGCGCCTCGTGCTTTTTGCCCTTCAATAGCTCTTTTTCTGCTTCATGAAACATTGCCATCAGCTCTCCAAGAGTATGTTCTTGGTTCATCATATTGTAGTTCATGATGAACCCGCTCTAGCTGTCAGTAAGAGACTGCAAGATCAAATCTATAGAAGTCTCCGCCTCAAAGGTTATGCCTAACTAACCCAGCTGTTCATTGTCAACAATCATCTACGACACATGGTGCTCGACAGATGTACCCTCTGACATTCGAGAGCGAAAGAGCTTCTTCTTCAATTCATATCTTTGCGATCTAAGGTTAGATCGATGAAGGTCCTTCAATTTTTCCATCATAGTATAGGGATCTAATCCCTTGTTTTGGCGACGAAATTAAGGGGTCATCGCAGCGAGCATGACTGATTGAGCAGTTGAGTTGTCATCGCTATGAGTCTTCCAAAGCTTAAGCTCAAGCGGCTGCTCATTTCCGGGCTTAGGCCCAGAGGTCTCTCTATCGTATAGAGCATCCTCTTAGCCCCCATGACAATCCTGAGGTTCATATCCCAGTCAGGAAAGTTCGTACCATTAAAGACATTTTCGCCCATGATAATGTCTCTAACTCCGATCTTTCCAGCCATCTTAATTGCAATAGTCAAACTATTCAATTAACGATATTTGGGTCGGTCCAACTATTACAAGAAAAATAATAGAATATTAGTCCAACTAATAAATATTTAAAATGACGAAATAATTTGAAAGCGTGTATTTGGCAAGTATTTGAATGAAATTGCAAATTCAATACTAGCCTCCCACTATTTTTCGGTGAGCCTCTAACCCTCTGTTGAGTACTCGGGAAACCTAGTTTCCTAGTGGGCTAGGATCCCGTTAAATAACACACAACCTTGACTTTGGCCAACAAGCTGTATGATATTTAACTAGGTAGATCTCTAGGATCAATTGGATCTCATCCAATTCTTAGATCCGGTAGGTGGACCACCAAGTCCGAAACATATATAATATATATAAGCCAATATATCCAATATATTTTCCTAACCTTTTCCTCTGAATCAACTAAGCCTTGGCTTTGGCTCAACAAGATTAATGATTCCAGTTAAGCGGGACCCATTGACCTTGGAAAACTTCATAATCAATGTCGATGAACAAGAAGTGACCTTGACTTTGGCCAACAAATCAGAACTTGCCCAAGACATGCGATATGGAACAAAGCTTTCATGGTTCAAACACGTCCGCGATGGACATTGATCTTGACTTTGGCCAACAAACCAATGCCAATCTTGGATCTTGAGAAAGAACCATTCAATGGAAGGAAAACGTTTAATATTTGATTGAGGATTTTTCGCGTAAATTGGCAACCAATTTATTATCTTTGATTAGGTCTCATCATACACCCTTAAGCATGCATTCTAAAAGCATAGTAAGGCGCGATAAATAAAATAATAATGATATGCATATGGATATCTCACAAATTGTTCCTAGAACAAATCACTCATTTTCCTCTCCCCGACTAGCACTATTCTAACTTCTACCCAAATACATAATACAATAAAGAAACCTCATTACATTGAGGGGAATTGGTGAGAAGAGAATTACAAAGTGTCAAGAGATAAAGGTTTGACACGCAGGTCCAATTTAATAAATTCTAAATTTATTACAATAATTTCCAAAATTGTCCTCACCTATCTAATATCCATCCGATATATATTATTCATAAAATACATCCATGTATTCACACAAAGCATGTTATTCAATCAATCTAATCCAATTAATTAATCTTTGAATTAAGTGATCATCCAATGTTCAAAAAATGATTTGATTTGCGCGAGTCCAACTCGTTTGAGAATAAGTACTCAAAGTGCATATTCTCTAATTATATTGAACTACAATTTTAAATCCAATTTAATTTGTATTCAATACTAATTCTTTATTTAATTCCAAATTAAATAATTACACTTTTAATGTGCCTTTACGACTTAGATCCTAAATCTAATCTTAATGGGTCTCAAAGCCCAATTAACATCCAATGTCAATTTAATTAAAGTCCAATGGGCTTCTAATTAATTTCATAAGGCATTGGCTTTGGCCAATATGGGTCAAACCCAAATGCTAAGGCCCAATAAAGGAATCACCCTATTTGCCATAAAATTAATTTTGGCCCATTAGGCCCAATTAAATTTTAAAAGGTCCATTAATTACATTTGGACTTTATGGAATGATTTTAGGCCCAATTTGGATCCAATCCAATTGTCCTAAACCAACTTGGCCCAACCAAGCCCATAAGGACCAAATATAACAATCTTAGCCCAATTCCAAATTAAGCATAATTAATTAAATTCTAATATTCCAAATATCACAATTTATTTAATTAAAGTGTATAGCCATAATTAATTATTTAAATTAACATTTCCAAAACACCAATTTAATTAATTAATCTTGCTTTATTATTTTCAATACATGTCCAACATTATTGAAACAAAATCAAGTCATTAACATGCTCTTTCACTCACGGCAATCATGGGATGTTTTCATCAATTTTGATTTCAATCAAATTAAATCACAAATCAATATTTCCAAGCATATTAAACACATCAAATGGTCTAAAAATCAAAATCACCATGAGCTTAGGGTTCATCATGTATTCGGCCACGCCAAATAATTTGGGAAAAATTATCTAATTAATTTTTTCATAAAATTAATCATGCATAACTCTTAGTTATCATAATCTAAGCATACTCAAACAATCAATTTGATAAAATCATGCTCCAAGTAAAAATACCCAAATTCAAGATTATAAACCTTAATCAATTTCATGCTTAAATAGGCTTTTGATACCATTGTTGGGTTCTCTAAGAACTAGCGAAGGATCTAATAAGCATAAAACATGTGTGAATACTCAAAGAAATATAGTGGAAATTATACTCACTTTGATCGGTTGTGTGGATGTGTTGAGAATAAATTTTGCTCCTTTGAAGTGCTCCAAGCTCCTCCTTTTGTATGAATGATAAGCTCCAAGCTTTGTTTTTTGAATTCCAAACTCATTGGGAAAGGTTTCCCTATCACCTTTGTATGATCTTTGATGTGCTAGCAATGGAGAAATTTGCAACAAAATTCCCCTTAAACTTCTTACAACTCTCGTCAATGTGAGGTTAGGAGAGGGAGATAGTGATTTTCGGTGGTGAGGAGAGAATGAGAGTGATTTTTGATTTCCAAAATCAAGTAATCAATTTCCAAACTTCCAAAGTTAGTAAAAGTCAATCACAAGTCTCTCAAGTTTGTGTAAGTTACAAGTCACCAACCATTACCAAATTCCATCACCATAAAGGTAAGTAAAGTGACAAGTGATGTGACTTATTGTGGGCCACACTATGATTTAAATCCGAGTGGGCCCGTAAACACATTCGGGGCTCGGGTTCGTTAATTCCGAATTAACGAATTTTCTATTGCGACTTAATTAAATCAAATTTAAGTAAATAATTATGCCTAGTAAAATTACTATTAAAGTCGCTCGCGAATTAATTCAAAATTAATTCGTTCGCCCGAATTAAAATCCAAATTTAATTCTGTTATGAAATCTAATTTCATTTAATATATCCAATAATTCCAAATTAATCGTTCTCTCTCTTTTAATTGAATTTTATCCCAGATAAATTCTTGTCGTAATTAATCCTAGATTAATTTTCTCTCTCTCATAATTAATCTCAGATTATTTCTGTTTGAGTCATACGTCATCGGTGAATCTTCGGGAAGCGACCCATGAGATCCTTGGATATGTTGGCAATAAATCTGGTCGTCGGACTATCCGAACACGTGCGTACCCGGTACCACGTTCCTACCGATTTACAAGACATTGTTGCCTTCTAGCAAAGCGCCATGCCTACCCAATTCTCCAGAAATATTATTTAAGGAATATATAATCTTTGTCAGGCATAGTATACGTAGTATTTCGTATTGCGATCCAGTATCAGATATCACATGCAAGGCTTGGGGATGGAATAGTATCTGCCCCGTACGAAGCATATATCGGATCACAAGTAACTAGTCTCTATAATCGGATAATCATGACCTTGTCATATTATCCCGATAGTTACAACATAATAGAGAACCAGTTATGTATCCCTACATGATCATCATCTCCATATGACTGAAGTGATACTTCCATCTTGACATCACACCCAATACATTACGATTCTCAATAAACCCAGAAGAGGCGTACACAGAGCCTGTTAAAGCCCCAGACGACCAAAACCAAAGTGTATTGATTGTCGCAAGTATTAGCGATGCAAGTCTCAGGTTAAGACCAAATACACCTACCCTGATTCGGATTCCCATAGACACATAGTCATACTACCAATGGGATTCTGAGGGGTCTATCCAGAGCGAAGCTATTCCCGTACCATCGGTAAACACAACCTCATATCACACTTGCATAAGTATCTAATACTTAAATATATGAGAACTATGTTGTTACGCTTCCATAACACGCACAAGTACAATACTAGTCTATTTTCTGCATTATCAATGTCCAGTATTGATAATACTACGACTAGGGATATTTAATGATTAAACCTTCATGGATTGATATTGTATCATATCTTATAATCCGAAACTAATCATAAGGACTTTTATCATTTATATATTTAAGTAATCTAATTGCAAAATGATAAAATAAAAATTTCCATTGTCACGTGGTTAATTTGTACAAAAACTACAATGTCTTTTACAAATAATGAAGATATGGGTCATAATTTTCCAACACTTTATTCTCCGATTTAGTCCCCGCGGGATACTCCGTACTCTAAATGGGCCTCGAGCCGGGACAGCATCGCCTCATCTCTGTACCGTGCCTGTGTCCACAGTTTGGTGACTCCACTGGGATAGAGAATCAGCCCCGAAATAATATCTTGTAATGTCTGTGGTTTTTGCTTTAGTTAACCTTGTCTCAGATATTTTGCATACCCTTTTTTTTACCTTGATGGTATCATGTATCGTGAAGTCGCTTTCGCTCGAAGTGGCGGATTATTATATGGCATCATCACTCGTTGGCACGTACCTTAGGGTGTTGGTTTTCTACTATAGTCCCAATATCATTCAAGCAATGAAAATATGTGAATACAATAAAGAAGTATGGCAGAATCATACTTACAATGATCGGATTTGCAATGCGTTGAACGTAAAACTTTTGCTCCTCCATGAAGCTCTCGGCCAAGCCCAAATTTGTACTCCTCCAATATTCGGTCAACCCCCATGTGTGCTCCAAGCTCCAAGCTTTGTAAATGGTGATTCCATGCTCAAGGGTTTGTTTCCCGATCACCTTTGGATGACTCTTTTGGTGTGCTACCACTAGGAAATTTTGCCACAAAATTTCCCATTGGTCTTCTTCTTGCTCACGGCATTGAAGAAAAAATTGGAGAGAATTTTGGCCCTTGGCCAAATGGAGAGGAGAATGAAGAGAGAATAAGTGAGTTGGTTTGTGTTTCTAAAACAATTAAAATGATATACCAAAAAATTGAATTTCCAAATCCAAAAAAGGTACAAGACAATAAGGCCTTCCAACCACCCCCATCAATCACAAGTGACTTACATCACATCACTCAAAGTGACAAGACATCCATCACTTGAATGACTAATGATGTGACGCTTGATGTGACTTGTGGGCCGCACTTGAATTCGAAATGCGAGTGGGCCCGCAAACACTCCCGGGCTCGAGTTCGCTAATTTCGAATTAACGAATTTTCCATTGCGATGTAATTAAATCAAATTTAATTAAATAATTATGCCTAGAAAAATTACTATTCACGTCGCTAGTGAATTAATTCTAAATTAACTCGTTCGCCCGAATTAAATTCGAAATCTAATTTTGTTTAATATATCGAATATATTAATTTTATCGATTAATTCCAAATTAATCATTCTCTCTCTTTAAATAATATTTTATCCCAGATAAAATATCTCTGTAATTAATCCCAGATTAATTTTCTCTCTCTATTAATTAATCTCAGATTAATTATGTCTGAGTCATATGTCATTGGTGAATCTTCGGGAAGCGACCCATGAGATCCCCGGACATGTTGGCAATAAATCCAGTCATCGGACTATCCGAACACGTACGTACCTAGTACTACATTTTTACCGATATACAAGACATGGTTGGCTTCTAGAAAAGCACCGTGCCTACCCAATTCTCCAGAAATATTCTTAAAGGAATATGTAATCTATATCAGGCGTAGTATACGTGGTATTACGTATTGCGATCCAGTATCGGATGTCACATGCTTGGCCTGGGGCTGGAATTGTGTCTGCCCTGTACGAAGCACATATCGAATCTCTGGTAACTAGTCTCTATAATCGGATAAGCATGACCTAGTCATATTATCCCGATAGCTGCAGCATATAAGAGCACCAGTTCCGTATCCTACGTGATCATCATCTCCACTATGACTATAGTGATACTTCCATCTTGACATCACACTCAATACAATACGATTCTCAATATACCCAGAAGAGGCATACACAGAACCGGTTAAAGCCCTGGATGACCAAAACCAAAGTATATTGATTGTCGTAAGTATTAGCGGTGCAAGTCTCAGGTTAAGACCAAATACACCTACCCTGATTCGGACTCCCATAGACACACAGTCATACTACCAATGGGATTCCGATGGGTATATCCAGAGCGAAGCTGTTTCCGTACCATCGGTAAACACAACCTCATATTACACTTGCATAAGTATCCAATACTTAAATATATAAGAACTATGTTGTTATGCTCCCACAACGTGCACAAGTGCAATACTAGTCTATTCCGTATTATCGATGTCCAATCTCGATAATACTCCGACTATGGATGTTTTAATGATTAAACCTTCATGGATTGATACTGTCTCATATCTTATCAATCCGGAACTAATCATATGGACTTTTATCATTTATATATCCCTGTAATCTAATTATAAATGATAAAAGAGCAATTTCCTTTGTCACATAGTTAATTTGTACAACAACACCATGTTCTATACAAATAGTGATGTTATGGGTCATAATTGTCCAACAATCTCCCACTTGGCCTATAACCAATCACTCAAGTGTCCTACACCTGAACTATGTACGGGTCGCTCAAACTTCTACTGAGAAAAAGCTTTCGTCAGCGGATTTGCAAAGTTATCATTTGATGCAATTTATTCAATCATCACATCGCCACGATGTATGATCCGAACGAATCAGGTGAATTGTCAAACTTATACTTGGATCGTTGATGAGACCATTAATTCTTTAGCCTGTGTTGTAGCCTAGCTCAGCTGCTAACAGAACTACTCCTAATCTAATTAGGATTATTAAGATCCAAATGGCTTCTATTGCTGCCTCAGCTGCAGCAATATTCCACTTTTGTTGTTTATTCGGCAACAGTATCTTGCTCGGAAGATTTCCAGCTCACTATTCTGTTATTCAAACTATATAGCACCTTTTATTACGACTTATAGTCGTTTTATCGGTTAGGAAACTTGCAACGGTGAACCCAGTCACTTCAAGTTCTCCTTCTCCATAGTATAAGATAGCATCCTTAGTTCATCTAAGATATTTAAGGATGTTCTTAACATCAATCCAGTGACTATCACTTGGATTGGCCTAATTGTGACTCCATATGCTTAAATCATATGAGACACCAGGTCGCATACATTTTTTTTTATGTACTAGTTCTTGGAGAGTGTCAACAACTTTTAGATCTATTACAGTAGATCTTTATTCCTGGAATAAAGGTTATCTCTCCCAAGAATTCTACCGAGAATTTTCATGAAAGCCAAGCTTTCACCGATTGTATTATGGGAACATCATTTCCAAGAAATGATATATCATTATTTTATAGGACAGTCATTGTCAGTGCGCTCCTACTAACTTCCTTATATACACAAGAATCATATCAGTTTTGAATTAAATCATACACCATTATGATTACATCAAAACTATAGTTCCAAGAATTCAATGCTTGCTTCAATCCATCAATAGATCGAATTAACTTGCAAAACCGTCAGGATATTATGAACATCCTCTAAAAGGTTTCCATTTAAGGAAAATGTAGACACAGAAATCAGCGACGCTATTCTAGGCTCGTGGCCTAGTTAGGAGTACGGAATAGCCCACGAGGGAACTAAACCGGATAAATAACATTGAGTCGCCACCTGGTGTGAACCGGGAAAATGTGATTTAAGGCCGCACTCACCCCTCGCAAGGGAAGACCTCAAACCGTTGGGTTCGGAATGGTCCCTTACTTATGTCACTTGTAATGATATGATTTATGCAATAAACTAACTGAATCTACTCAACTTGTATGCTCAAAAGTAACTTAGATCTAGTCCGCATTAATCAAAACAAATCCTATGACTAAGTTCGCATGCTTTAAAAAATAAGTCATTATAACGGCAAGCATGTAATATCACACAACGAGCATGTTGAATCATCAAATACCAAAAACATATAAATAATCACTTAAACACAAACGTGAACTAAATTCCTAATGTGAATGCAAAGAACTAAATCATGCATAAAGAAATAACGTAATCATTCTTAAAATAAATGACATACTAGACTAAATCATGCTAAATAATCTACTAGACTAAATCATGCTCGAATACAAGGTTGGATGAAATGAAATACGTGTGTCTCTTAAGTAGTACGTGGCATTGTATCCCGAGTGCAAACCGCAATACCGTCCATTCGGATTCGACTACGGAAATTACGTCCGAGTTTCCATTCGATATACCACAAAAGAGAACACGCATACCGTTCATCCGGAATTCACATCATGCCTCAATAAACGACTCTCATGCGATAATATATTAAAATAAATAAAAAAAACGAAAGATTATAAGTAAAAAGTGTGCCCTCATGTATAACCTCTTTTGTCGTCTCTCGAAAGCGCGTTACACGGTCGTCGAAAGGGTTGATGCTCCGCAACTCCTCCGGTTCACTGGTTCAACGTTCCTCTTCGCTGTTTCGGCTACTTTTTTACTCCCTGTTTAGGCTATTTTTGGTTGCGGTATTGGCTTACTATTTTGCGGTAAAGTGGGACTGTTTTGGGCAGTTTTTAGGTGTAGTTTTGGGTTAATTCGGGGACTGTTTTGGCAATTTTTGGGTGCAGTTTTGGGTTAATTCGAGGACTGTTTTAGGCGTTTTAGGGACTATTTTTGGAGGATGTGTTTGGGTTTATTGTGTGGGTTATTGATTACTATTTTTGCGGTCATGAGGCTTGTGGTTCGTTAGCCGTGTGTGCGTTAGGGTTTCCTTTAGTTTTGGTCATGTGGCTGCATGGTGTTTCGGTTTATGTGTGATGAGTGGTGCCGAGTGTGAGAGTATGTGTTGAACTGTGCCGTGTGTCTCTTCACTACTCTTCCATTGCCGTGTGTGCTTGTGCCTAGAAAGCGTGTGGCTGTGTGAAAGAAAGACGCATATGTGCTTGGTTGATGAGTGGCTGTGTGTTGAAGGCTAATGCGTGAAGATGATTGGCTTATGTGTGCAGTTTGTGAGTGGCTTGTCGTGAGGCAGTGGTTGATGCGATAGTAGAGAGGGTTTAGGAGAGTTGTCGATCAGCAATGGGCGTGAATCTTTGGGTTATTTTCTTTGTGTTTTTTTGTGAGATTGAGCTAGGTTTATTTTGTGTTTTTGTCTTTTTTTCGTGAATGAGCCAGGGGTTTTTAGGGTTGATTTAGGGTCTCTTTTATAATGGTGGGTTAGGGTTATCCTTTTACGAATAGGGAAAGGATTTGTGTATTAATGGGGATATCTTTTATTTAGGAAAGTCTTTTAATTTGATTTGATTTCTTCTCTTTTGATTAGGGATATGATTTGATTTGATTTGATCTTATTTAATTAGGGAAGGTGATTTAATTTAATTAGGAATGTGATTTATGAGATTTGATTTTATTTATTTAATTTAGGAATGAGATTTGTTTTGATTTAATTGGATTTGATTTAATTTAATTTGATTTAATTTAATTTTTGCATGTGTTTTAAATGTTTTAATTATTATATAATGTGATTTAATGGGCTTGGGCTAGGTGGGCGTGTGGCTTTGGTTTTGGGCTAGGTGTGTGACTTGTAGGGGTTCGGGCTAAAGACGTATTTTAAAACGGAGGTCCAACTGTTGGATAAAATGACCCATAGCGTCACTATTTGCACAGATCATTGTGTTGTTGTAGCAAATTAACTATGTGACAAGGAAATTGCACTCTCATCATTTGTGATTAAATCACCATAGATATATAAATGAAGAGAGGTCCATATGATTAGTTCCTGGATTGAGATGATATGAGACAGTATCAGTCCACGAAGGATTAATCATTAAATATCCCTAGCCGGAGTATTATCGAGATAGGACATCAATAATGCGGAATATGCTAGTATTGCACTTGTGCGCGTTGTGAGGGCATAACGACATAGTTCTCATATATATAAGTATTGGATACTTATGCAAGTGCGATAGGAGGTCATGTTTCACCGATGGTACGGGAAACAGCTTCGCTCTGGATAGACCCCTCGGAATCCCATTGGTATTATGACTATGTGTCTATGGGAGGCCGAAATCAAGGTAGGTGTGTATAGTCTTAACCTGAGACTTACATCGCTAATACTTACGATGATCGATAGACTTTGGTCTTGGTGGTACAGGGCTTTAACCGGTTCTGCGTACTCCACTTCTGGGTTTATCAGAGAGTCGTAGTGTATTGGGTGTGATGTCAAGACGGAAGTATCACTTCAGTCATATTGGAGATGATGTCACGCAGGATACGGTACTAGTGCTCTTAAGTGTTGCGCAACCATCGGGATGTTATGACTAGGTCATGCATATCCGATTATAGAGACTAGTTACCAGACATCCAACATGTGCTTCGGACGGGGTAGACACTTATCCAGCCCCAGCCCTAGCACGTGACTATCCGATACTGGGCCGATATACACAATACTACGGTATACTACGCTTGATACAGATCTATATATTCCTGTAAGAATATTTCTGGAGAATTGGGTAGGCATGTCGCTTTGCTAGAAGCCAACCTTGTCTTGTAAATCGGTATAAACGTAGTACGAGGTGCTTACGTGTTCGGATAATTCGACGACCGTATTTACTGCCAACATATCCGGAGATCTCATGGGTTGCTTCCTGAAGATTCACCGATGATGTATAACTCGCACTTTAATTAATCTGGGATTAATTGGAAGAGAGAGAAAATTAATTTGGGATTAATTATGGAGATATTTTATCTGGGATAAAATATTAATTAAAGAGAGAGAACGATTAATTTGGAATTAATCGATAAAATAATATATTTGATATATTATTAGAAATTGGATTTCGACGCAGAATTAAAATTAGATTTTAATTCGGGCGAACGAATTAATTAAGAATTAATTCGTTAGCGACGTAAATAGTGATTTCGCTAGGCGTAATCATTTAATTACGACGCAACGGAAAATTCGTTAATTTGGAATTAACGAACCCGAGCCCGGGATTATTTTCGAGCGCATTCGCATTTCGAATTCGAGTGCGGCACGCAAGTGAAATCGTGCGTCATATCGCTAGTCGCATCAACCGTCAAATCACTTGTCACTTTGAGTGATATGACATGACATGTTGTCACTTTATTAAAGTGAATAGATGTGATGTGAATAGTGATGAGAAATGATGAAAAGCATTAATAGACTTTTGCTTTTTGACTTTTGATATATATGAAAAATGATTTATATATTTGTTTTTTTTTGGAAAATAAAATAAATATATATAAACTAAAATCATTTTCTCTCTCTCACTTACCACTCACGCACTTCTCCTTTTCCCTCTCTTTTCATCTTCCTCTTCTCACGGCTTCATGCCGATTTCTTCAAAAATCTTCTGGTTTTGACCGAAATTTTGAGAAGCATTTGAAGAAGAGTAGTGCTAGCACACACATGGGTTATATTATGGTGATAGGGAAGCGAATTTGTGAGCTTGGATTTATTTTTGGAGCTTGAAGCTTGGAGCTTCAATGGAGGTCATCAATAGCCGACATGGAGGGGACCACCACCACCAACGCCGAGCAGTCCACTTGTGCGCAGCTCACTGCCGAGCAGAGACATGCAGTGCGTTTTTGGTCTTCGTAGCATCCAACCCATCAATGTGAGTATGAATTCTGCCTTACTCCTTTGTGTATTCAACTCGTTTTTATGCATGTTTGTGATCCTTGGGACTTGATTGAAACTCAACAATGGTATCTTGAGCTATTGGTTGCATAAAACGAATTAGGGTTCTTGAGCAAAATTTGGGGCTTTTTGATTTAAGCATGATTTTGACAAATTGTTTGTTTAAGAATGCTTGTATATGAATTAATTAGAGTTATATGTAATCAATTTGATGAAAAATTAATTGGATTGATTTTCCCCAATTTGCTTAATGTTGGCCAAAACATTAATTTGGGTAAACTCAATTTGAGCATCAAATGATTAAATTGTTTAGTATAGTATGCTTAAATGAGGTTGAATTGATATTGTGCATAATCAATTCATGAAATTTGGTTGGATCCATTTTTCCCCAAATTTTGGGCATGACAAATTTGGGTAAACTTGATTTTGAGCATGGTTAATGAAATTGGTTGATTTAGAATGCTTAAATGTTGTTTAATTGATGAGTGATTAGATCAATTTGATGAAAAGTGTTTGGAACAATTTTTCCCCAATTTGCTTGTGATGGCCGAATTTGGCAAGTGCCCTAATGTCTTTTTTTTTGATTTTTTGTTCATTGGATGACTTAGAAATCATTTGGGGATGTTGAATTTATGTTTGATTGGGTTCAATTGGATTGAATTTGATTTGGGCATTTTTTCCCTTATGGCCGAGACTTTAGCATGTATAAATTGGGTTTGATTTTGATTTAATTATGTTGGACATGATTAATGATGTTAAGCATGATTAATTGGACAAATTTCATGTTTTGGAAACTTTGATTTGGGTAATTAATAATGCTATACACTTTAGGTAATTTAATTTGAAAATTTGAATTTTTTTGAAATTAATTATTGGGCTTAAAATTGGATTTGGGCTTTTTAAGTTGTTATTGGGTTTATTGGACTTTGTTGTACAAAGTTGGTTTAGGCCAAAATTGGTTGGATCCAATTAGGCCCAAAATCGCTTCCAAAAGGCCCAAATGCGACTAATGAACCTTTAACGTTTAATTGGGCCTAATGGGCCTAAATTAATTTATGGGCTTATGGGGTAACTCCCGGATTGGACTTTGGTTGCGGGTTGACCCGAGTTGACCAAAAGTCCACGCCTCAAGAATTAATTAAAAGCCCATTGGACTTTAATTAAATTAATATTGGATATTAATCGGGCTTTGAGACCCGTAACGATTAAATTTGGAATTTAAGTCGTAAAGGTTTATTTTATAAAGTGTAATATTTAATTGGAATTAAATAATGAATTAGAATTAAATGCGTATTAAATTGGATTTAATTATGTAATTTAATTTAATTCATAGAATTAGTACTTTAGTACGTGTTCGCAAAACGAGTTTGACTCGAACAAAATCAAATCGTTGTTTGAACATTGGATGATCACTAATTATCGAGATTAATTAATTGGATTTATTGATTGATAACATGCTTGTATGAATACATGGTTGTGATGTTTGAATAATGTATATCGGATGGATATTAGCCGGGTGGGGCAATTTTAGAAATTGTTGTAATAAATTTGATTTATTAAATTGGACCTGCGTGTCCAGCCTTATCTCCTATTTCTTTAGAAGTGTAGTGTAACGGGTAGAAGAAATATTTGTGCTAGCGGGAGAGAGAAAGAGAGAGATTTGATCTAGGATCAATGTAAAATATCCATCCGCATATCATTATTATTTTATCATATGCGCTTTATTATGTGTTTAGAATGCATGTTTAAGGGTGTATGATGATGAGACCTTAACAAAGATAATTAAATTGGTAGCCAATTTGCACGCGAAAAACCCTCGTTAAATATCAAGCGTTTATTTTCCTTCCATTGAGTGATTTTTACTCAAGATCCGAGATTGGCAGGGGTTGTTGGCCAAAGTCAAGCCCTTGTCCGTCGAAGATGTGTTTTAATCACGAAGCTTTGTTCCATATCGGTGTCGTGTCCAAGTTGTGGTTTGTTGGCCAAAGTCAAGACCACTTCTTGTCCATTGACATTGATTACGAAGCTTCCATGTCAATGGGTCCGCGCTTGACTGGGATCACTAGGTTTGTTGTGCCAAAGCCAAGGCCTAGTTGATTCAGAGGAAAAAGGTTAGGGTATACATTCGATGTATAGGCATATATAAGATATATGTTTGGGACTTGGATGTCCACCTACTGGATCTAGGAGTTGGATGAGATCCAATTGATCTTAGAGATCTACCTAGTTAATTATCATACAATTTGTTGGCCAAAGTCAAGATTGTGTGATATTTAACGGGATCCTAGCCCACTAGGAAACACGGTTTCCCGAGTACTCGACAGAGGGTTAGAGGCTCGACGAAAAATAGTGGGAGGCAAGAATTGAATTTGCAATACTCGTTCAATTACTCGCCATACGCGCTCATTTAAATTATTTCGTCATTAGATAAATGTTAGTTGGACTAATATTTAAATTGTTGTTTTAATAAACAGTTGGACTGTGTTATACTTGATTATATATAATTGGATTATATTAATCAATATATTTGAATTAATTAATTTCAGTTTACAGTTGATTTTATAATTGGATTATAGTAATCAATGTAATTGAGGTTAATTAATTTGGATTATATTTGATTATATAGTTGGACTATTATAATCATTATAATATATATAGTACCACTAATCGTTGATTAAATAGTTGGACTATTGTAATCAAGATAAAATTGAAAAGTTGGATATTTAAAATATAATCTGGGATTAAAATATTTTAAATGATTTAATTTTCAAATTGGGAATAAATAATAGGTTACTTTATTTGATAAAATAACTTATTATACCTTAAGCCCAAAATTAAGCAAAATAAGTAGAGCATAAAATCTTTGGAAGATTTATGTGATGATGACTTTAATGCTTAATTTAATATACTTGTCATAAATCTAATTTTAGATTTAAGAAGTATTAAATTGCAATTATAATTCTTGGAGAATTAATTGACTATTCTAGAGGAGATAAAGTCAAAGTTTGCAATTGGGCATGTAGCACGAGGTGCACATCGTTTCGATATTCTAAAAACCCAAGGCTTGGCCTAAGGTTCTGAAATATTGAAAGGATAATTGACATATCCCAAAGTGACTACCATTTGGATATGGCAGACACGAAGGAATTAAAGAAAGGGCAAGGCTCTTACTTTGAAAATGTTTGTCTTAGTTATGTTCACAGCTAGTATTGAAATTAGATTTTAAATACTTATTGTGGTACATAAAATATATGTATTGATGTTCAGAATCTGCTTTGAGCAGGATACTGACTTCAAGCTGAGATTGCTCTGCGAATCGGAAACGGGACGAAAGTCGCTGTTTCGACCGTAGATACCTAAGTTTAGGAACTACCCTTCGGGTGTGTACTTAAATTAGGAACTGTTATAATGTAACTAGTTTGACTAGAGACATTATCTCTATATCAGTGTTTAATATCCGTTGCGGATAAAACCTTTATATTATAGAACACTAAGTGTTTTATTATATAAAGATGATACTGAGATAAATACATTAGATGTAAATAACAGAATTTATATTTTGAATATAAATAAAATCTCAAACATATAAAATGACAAATAAATAGCTCAAATTGATTTGATCAATAGAGACTTATTTGTGGCATTGTTGTCTAGGACACAATTTAACGAGACTCGTATATCCACACTTTTGAAGAGTGGGTAATAGGACTGATTTGACTATTCAAATAAGGTCTGCGAATCTAGTTTATTAGGTAAAGTACCTAAAATACTATTTACTTGGTAATAGTAAAAGGGCCACCGATCTGTTAGCCCTATTCATGGTAAAGTAAGTGGGCCCATATCTAGCTAGGCTAGATGTGAACATGAATATTTCGTGACCTTAACGGATGTGGCATCACGTTATGGTTATGTGTTTCTTTTGAAGAACACAGATCGTAAACTTTTGAAGTTTCGACACGAAGTAAATAAACAGATCGGCTATAGTATTATTCCGCCACGGTAAGACCGTAATGGAAAATACTTAAGCAGTAAGTTTCATACATACATGAAAGATTATGGTATTCTTTCAGATAAGGACTCCTCCCAGAACACGTCAAAGTGACGGTGTGTCCGAACGGATTAACCGAATCATGTTAGACATGATAAGGCTAATCACGAGTCGCTCTGAGCTACTATTTCCTTCTAAAGGATATGTATTATCAGTGCAAAACTTATTTAGAATAAGGTTCCATATAAATCTGTTTGACAGATGTCATATAGGATATGAACAGGAAAGAAACGGGGTTTCTCATTTCTAGTAATTTGGGTATGCCAGGCATAATGTTTGGATGATACCAAACTGAAAGACCCAAATTGGAACAGTGCCTATATAGGTTATCCTAAGGGAAACCTTAAGTATAGTACTTGTAAATCTCACATGAGAACAATGTGATTGTTGCTCACCATGCGGTTTTTCCTGAGAGGAATACCGATATGCAGTGGTCAGTTGGAGGATAGTGATACTCGATGAAAATCAGAGTAATACTGTTCAAGGCACAAGGTCCGTAATGGAACACAAATAGTTCATCAATGATGAATCTATACCATTAATCTTCAATACACAAGAAACCGCGTAGATCAGAGAGAGTCAGAAAACAACCTGGGGTATGGGTTTCTGATCTCACCTCATAAAGATGTTAATCTTTTAAGGTACACCCAACTGATTACGTATGAGGTAGTGATACAAGGTATCGACTCCCTATTATGGCAAAGTGCCATGAGTCCGGAATGGATTCCATGTTTAACAACTATTTTGGATACTAGTTGTTGTACCACAAGGCATTGTGCCTATGGTACATTAACGTCTTCAGGGAAGACATACATGGAAGGCAACATACCAACGTACAAAGCCGGGCTTTTGACGAAAAGGTATCGTTATCAACATTGTGTTAATAACGGTTCAACCTTTTACCTGTTGCCATGGTAAATCCATTTTGAAGATGCTTGTTGATAACTGCGTATTTCATTTATGAAATGTGTCAGTTTAGATCAAAATCGCTTTCCTGAAAAGGAAACCTTTGGATGATGCTTACAATATCCTGACGATTTTGTATAACCGACAAACAAGGTTTGCGGGTTATTCGATCCATGTTTGGATTGAAACAAGCATAAGGTTCTTGGAACTGACGTTTTGAAATAATCATAATGGTTTATGATTTGACTCAAAACGAAATAATTCTTGTGTATATAAGGAGGTTAGTGGGGAGGGCACTGACAATGAAATTCCCATAAAGCTATCGGTGAAGCTTGGCTTTCATAAGAAATTCTCGTAAGAATTCTGGGAGTAACAACCTTTATTCAAGGAATAAAGATACAGGGATAATTTGGAGTTGTTAACACTCTGGAAATTGTACATTTAAAATGTACTTGTATTGGTGTCTCATACGCTTCGAGCATATGGAGTCACATCGGGTCAATCCAAGTGATAGTCACTGGATTGAAGATTAAGAACATCTGTTAGTATCTGAGAGAACTAAAGAGGTTGTCTTAAACTATGGAGAGGAGAACTTGAAAGTGACTGGGGGATCACTGCTGCAAGTTTCCAAACAATTAAATACTACGGTACTATAAAGTTTGAAAAGGGACAGTAAGCTGAAATATTCCGAGAAAGATAACTGTTGCCGAATAAACAACAAATTTGGATTATTGCTGCAGCTGAGGCAGCAATAGAAGCCATTTGGATGATAATAAATCTAATTAGATTAGATATAGTTCTGTTAGCGGCTGAGCTAGGCGTCAGCACAGTCTAAAGAATTAATGGTCTCATCGACGATCCAGATATTACTTCTATATCATCTGATTCGTTCGGATATAACATCGTGGCGATGTGATGATCGTATAAATCGCGTAGAAGATAATTACGCAAATTCGCTACGAAAACTTTCCTCAGCATTTGAGCGAACCGTACATAGTCGGGTGTTGGACACTTGAGTGACTGGCTATTGTTAGACATTATGTCCCATAGCGTCACTGTTTGTAAATGATATGTTATTGTACAAAATTAACTATGTGATAATGAAATTGCCTTTTGCCGTTTTGTAATATTATTACTTTGATATATAAATGGCGAAAGTCCATATGATTAATACCGGATTGAGATGATATGAGACAGTATCAATCCATAAAGGTTTAATCATTAAATATCCCTAGTCGGAGTATTATCGAGATCGGACATCGATAATGCGGAATAGACTAGTATTGCGCTTGTGCACGTTGTGAGGGCACAACGGCATAGTTCTCATATATTTAAGTATTGGATACTTATGCAAGTGCGATAGGAGGTTGTGTTTTACCGATGGTACGGGAAAACAGCTTCGCTCTGGATAGACCCCGCGGAATCCCATTGGTAGTATGTCTGCGTGTCTATGGGAGGCCGCATCAGGGTAGGTGTATATGGTCTTAACCTGAGACTTACATCGCTAGTACTTGCGACAATCGGTAAACTTTGGTTTTGGTGGTTGGGGACCTTAACCGGTTCTGTGTACACCTCTTCTGGTTTATCGAGAATCGTAGTGTACTGGATGTGATGTCGAGATGGAAGTATCACTTCAGACATATGGAGGTGATGATCACGCAGGACACAGAACTAGTACTCTATAAAAGGTTGCAACCATCGGGACAATATGACCAGGTCAGGATTGTCCGATTTAAAGAGACTAGTTGCTTGATGTCCGATATATGTTTCGTACGGGGCAGACACATTTCCAGCCCCAGGCCTAACATGTGATCATCCGATACTGGTTCGATATACGCAATACTACGGTATACTACGCTTGATATAGATCTTATATTCCTATAAGAATATTTCTGGAGAATTGGGTAGGCATGGCGCTTGCTAGAAGCCAACCTTGTCTTGTGAATCGGTAAAAACGTAGTACGAGGTACGTACGTGTTCGGATAATCCGACGACCGTATTTACTGCCAACATATCCGGAGATCTCTTGGGTCGCTTCCCGAAGATTCACCAATGACGTATGATTCAAACTCGATTAATCTTGGATTAATTACGGAGAGACTTTATCTTGGATAAAGTACTATATAGAGAGAGAGAACGATTAATTTGGAATTAATCGTAAAATTATTATATTCGATATAATAATCGAAATTCGATTTCGACGCGAAATTAAAATTAGATTTTAATTCGGGCAAACGAGTTAATTTAGAATTAATTCGTTAGCGACGTAAATAATAATTTCGCTAGGCACATTATTTATTTAAATTCGATTTAATTAACGTCGCGACGTAAGTTCGGTATTTCGGAAATATCGAACCCGAACGCGTGAGTGCACGTGGGCCCACTTTCATTTGGAAACGTGTGGGGCCCACATGACACATGTCATATATGCATTATTTAACTCAATGCATTGCATGGAGATAGTGTACAATGCACTCAATGGTTTGCATGGAAATGAGTGTTTGACACTCTAAGCCATTGCATGATTTGTGTCATAAGTTTATTATTAATTTAATAAATATTATGGCATAAATATAAATTGATTTTTTGTAACAAAAATCATTCAACTCTCCTCTCTCTCACATTGCCGAAACTACATGCAGTTTTGGGCTCTCCATTTCTTCATTTTTGTGGCAAGATTTGAAGAAGTTGTGCATTCAAAATCACAACAAAGGCTAGCACCTTCAAGGGATCATACATAGGTGATATGGGAAACTAATCCTTGAGCTTGGGGGATCAAACAAAGCTTGGAGCTGCACTTTCCACCTTGGCCGAATTCATCACTGCACAAAGGAGAAGTTTTCATTTCATCAACGCATCCGTTCCGATTTTTGTGAGTATGATTCCGCCATACTTCAATATGTCATTCATTATATATATATTTTGTTTGCTCTTGTGATCTTGGGACTTGGTAATAGAAACCAACAATGGTATCATTGAGCTTAAAGAGCATGCAAATATATTAGGATGTTATTTGGGAAAATTGTATGAAGCATGATTTGATGAGTTTGCTTGATTAAATATGCTTAGATGTATGTTATTAGATTATACATCATCAATTTCATGGAAAATAAATTGGATTAATTTTTCCAACCCAAATGAGGCTTGGCCGAATACATGCAAGCATATGGACTAGATGATTTTTAATTTTAAGACATTAGATGACTTGAAACAATATGGATGATGATTTGTAACTCGATTGGATTGAAAACGAAATCGGAACCATTTTAATCACCTTGGCCGAATGCTTGATGGAGGATTAGGGACTTGATTTTTTGATTAAATAATGTTGGACATATATTTAAGATAAAAATATGATTAATGGATTAATTTGATATTTTGGGAATATTGATTTAAAGAATTAATCATGATAATACACTTTAATTAATTAAGTTATAAAATTTGGAATTTTAAAATTTGGTTAGTTGGGCTTAATTTTGAATTGGGCCTAAAACTATTATATTGGACAAATGGGCTTGGTTGGGCCAAGTAGATTTGGACCATTTGGATTGGATCCAAATGGGCCTAAATCACACCATTAAGCCCAAATATAATAAATGGGCTTTTATGTTTAATTGGGCCTTATGGGCTTGATATTGATTTTATGGCATATGAGGGTGATTCCTTATTGGGCTTGGTAATTGGGTTTGACCCATACATTGACCAAAACCCAAGCCTAAAGAAATCAATTGAAAGCCCATCGGACTTTAATTAAACGGACATTAGATGTTAGTTGGGCTTTGAGACCCGATTGTATTAGATTTGGAATCTAAGTTATAAAAGCACAATAAAGTGTAAATATTTAATTTAGAATTAAATAATAGGATTAGTATTGAATACGACTTAAATTGGATTTAACGAGTAGTTCGATATAATTCGTGAATTCATACTATAAGTATTTATTCTCAAATTGAGTTGGACTCGCGCAAATGCAAACAATTGTTTGAACATTGTATTGTCACCTAATTAAAGACTAATTAATTGGATTTGATTGGTTGTATAACATGCCTTGAATGAATGAATGTGGATGTGATGTATGAATAGTGTATATCGGATGGATATTAGAAGGGAAGGGTAATTTTAGAAATTATTGTAAATTTAGAATTTATAAATTGGACCTGCGTGTCCAGCCTTCTCTTATTGTCTCTTTGTATTCTCTTCTCACCTAATTCCCCTCAATGTAAATGAGGTTTCTCTTTTTGTATTATGTAATTGGGTAGAGTAGAATAGTGCTAGCGGGGAGAGGAAAGGGAGTGATTTGTTCTAGGAACAAGTTGTTGTTCATATCCATCCGTATATCGCTATTACTTTACTTTACGCGCTTTATGATGTTTTAGAAGCATGCTTAAGGGTGTATGATGATGAGACCTAACAAAGATAAATTAATTGGTTGCCAATTACGCGAAAAATCCCTCAAACAATATTAAGCGATTTTCCTTCCATTGAATGATTCTTGTTCAAGATCCGAAGTTGGCATTGGTTTGTTTGGCCAAAGTCAAGACCTTTGTCAATCAAGGATGTACTTGAATCATGAGAGTTTTGTTGCATATCGGTGTCTTGTCCAAATCGTGATTTTTATTGGCCAAAGTCAAGATCACTTTTTGTCCAATGACATTGATTACGAAACTTTCCTCGTCAATGGGTCCCGCTTAACTGGAATCATTAGGTTTGTTTTTGGCCAAAGCCAAGGCCTAGATGATTCGGAGGATAGGGTAGGAAAATGTAATGTAATGGATACATTGACATTATACATATGTTTGGGACTTGGATGTCCACCTAACCGGATCTAGGAATTGGATGAGATCCAATTGATCATAGAGATCTACCTAAGTTAAATAGCATACAGCTTTTATTGGCCAAAGTCAAGGTTGTGTGTTATTTAACGGGATCCTAGCCCACTAGGAAATGCGATTTCCCGAGTTCTCCACAAGAGGGTTAGAGACTTGAAGAAAATAGTGGGAGGCTATTATTGAATTTGCAATTTCGTTCAGATACTTAGCCTTACGCGTCTTTCAAAATTATTTCGTCAATATTTTAATAATTAGTTGGACTAATATATTGTTATTTTGCTTGTAACAGTTTGACTGTACCCATAACATCGTTGACTTTATAGTTGGACTATAGTTGTCAAGATGACTGGCAAGGGTAATGTCCGCGACATAATCATGGGCGATAATGTCTTCAAAGGGACAAACTTTGCCGACTGGGAAATGAACCTCAAGATAGTGCTTGGGGCTGAGAGGGTGTTGTATACTATTCAGAGACCTCTCCCGCCTAAACCCACTGAGCCACTGGAGCTAGAGTTATGGAAGACTCATAGTGACGATTGTGACCAAGCTCAGTCAGTTATGCTAGCTGCAATGACCCAGCATTTCAGACGCCAGAACAGGGACTTGGATCCCTATAACATGATGGCAAGATTGCGTGATCTCCACCGCACCAACAAGCGGATGGAGAGGTATGAGCTAGTAAGGAAACTCTTCCGCTCCCGGATGACAGACGGCGCATCAGTTGAGGCCCACGGGACTCAAATGATCGCTGACATAGATGAGTTAGCCAAGATGGGCATTGTCTTGGAGGCAGAGTTGACGATTGATATGCTATTACAATCGCTACCCGATACTTGGAAACAAATCATCATCAACTATAAGTTGATGGACACTGACGACACTCTTGGAGAGTTGTTGTCCGTGCTGAAGGAGTCCAAAAAGGAACTCCTAAAGGGGAGCAAGCGCGAGGCGCATTATGCATCGACCTCTCATGCGCCAAGGGCTGGGCCCAAGGCAATTGGAGGTGCGAGGAAGAAGAAGTTCAAGAACAAGGGCAAGGGCAAGTTGACAGTGGCTTCTAGGAAGCCAAAGGACAAATCTCGCGACATCTGCCTCAACTGCGGCAAGAGGGGTCACTGGAAACGTGACTGCCGAATGGGCAAAGGGCAGAGGGAGGATATCAAGGCTGGCAAGGCTATCGCCTCTGGTATGTTTGTTATTGAGATAATATGAATACTTCTAGTTTTAAAAATTGGATTTTTGATTCTGGTTGTGGTGCTCATATTTGTACTGATGTGCAGGATCTGCAGGATAGCAGGGTGCTGGCATCGGGGGAGATGGATCTACGGGTCGGAAACGGAACACCAGTTGCTGTTTTGGCCGTAGGGACTTTTGTTTTAGAACTGCCCTCAGGGCATGTACTTAAACTTTTGAACTGTTATTTTGTACCTAGTTTAACTAGGAATATTATATCTGTATCCTTGTTAACCCAGGAGGGTTACACTTTTGTATTTAGAAACACTGGGTGTTATTTATATAAAAATGATGCAGAAATTTGCACAGCTGTTGCAAATAACGGTCTTATATTTTGAATATAAATGAATCTCCTAAAATGACAAACAAAAGGCTCAAAAGGAGTAATCTAAAAGATGAAGCTTATATGTGGCATTGTCGTCTAGGACACATCAACAAGACTCGCATATCCACACTTTCGAAGAGTGGGTACTTGGACGAATTTGATCCCAATTCATATGACGTCTGCGAATCTTGTCTTTTAGGCAAAATGCCTAAATCACCTTTTAGCGGTAAAGGTGAACGTGCCACAGAACTGTTGGCTCTCGTTCATACTGACGTATGCGGACCCATGTCTAGCCAGGCTAGAGGTGGATTTCACTACTTCGTAACCTTCACAGATGATGCATCTCGTTACGGTTATGTGTATCTTATGAGACACAAGTCGGAAACTTTTGAGAAATTCAAAGAGTTTCGACACGAAGTGGAGAGAAACAAACAGGGAAGAGTATTAAGACATTACGGTCAGACCGTGGTGGCGAATACTTAAGTTATGAGTTTCAAGATTACTTGAAAGAATATGGTATTCTTTCACAGTGGACTCCTCCTGGAACACCGCAATTAAACGGTGTGTCCGAACAGGAGAAACCGCACCTTGTTGGACATGGTAAGGTCAATGATGAGTCGCACTGAGCTACCAATATCCTTCTGGGGATACGCATTAAACAGTGCTATACTTATTTTGAATAAGGTACCGTCGAAGTCTGTTGAACAGACTCCATATGAGATATGGACAGGAAGGAAACCAGGTTTCTCTTTCCTGAAGATTTGGGGATGCTGGGCATATGTTAAACGTTTGGAAGGTACCAAACTTGAACCCAAATCTGATAAATGCCTTTTCGTAGGATATCCTAGGGAAACCAAAGGATATTACTTTTATCACCCACAAGAGAACAAAGTATTTGTTGCTCTACAAGCATTTTTCCTTGAGAAGGATTTTATAAATGCAGTGGTAAGTGGGAGGAAAGTAGAACTCGATGAGATCGTAGTGATACTGTTCCTGGCAATGAATCAACGACGGAACAAGAACAGACCGTCCGGGATGAGTCTGTACCACAAACTTCACATACACAAGGACCGCGTAGGTCGGAGAGAGTCAGAACAGTACCTGAGAGGTATGGGTTCCTGATCTCACCTCATGTAGATATTAATCTTATTGAGGATAATGAGCCGGCTACGTATGAGGAAGCGATACAAAATATCGATTCCGCTTTATGGCAAGAAGCCATGAAGTCCGAGATGGATTCCATGTACGCCAACCAAGTTTGGACACTGGTTGATGCACCAGAAGGCGTAAAGCCTATTGGATGCAGATGGATCTTCAAGAAGAAAACCGACATGGATGGCAACGTACAAACGTACAAAGCTAGGCTTGTAGCGAAGGGGTATCGTCAACAATATGGTATTGATTATGACGAAACCTTCTCACCCGTTGCCATGATTAAATCCATTCGGATAATGCTTGCAATAGCTGCATATTTCGATTACGAGATATGGCAGATGGACGTTAAAACCGCTTTCCTTAACGGAAACCTTTTGGAGGATGTTTATATGCAACAGCCTGACGGTTTTATCGTACCTAGACTTGCAAACAAGGTTTGTAAGTTAAATCGATCCATTTATGGATTGAAGCAAGCATCACGGTCATGGAATCAGCGTTTTGATGAGATCATAAAAGAATATGATTTCGTGCAAAACGCAGATGACCCTTGTGTATACAAGAAGGTTAGTGGGAGAGCACTTACTTTTATTGTCCTTTATGTCGACGACGTATTGCTTATAGGCAATGACATTCCCATGCTAACGTCGGTGAAGCTTGGCTTTCATTAAAATTCTCCATGAAAGATCTGGGAGAAGCAGCCTTTATTCTTGGAATAAAGATCTACCGGGATAGATCTAGAAAGCTGCTTGGACTCTCCCAGAGTACATACATTGATAAAGTGTTGAAGCGATTCAACATGGAACAATCCAAGAGGGGATTGGTTCCAATGGTACGTGGTACCTCTCTGTCTAAGGACATGTGTCCTAAGACTCAGGAAGAGAGAGACAACATGAGTCGGATACCGTTCGCCTCGGCAGTCGGATCGATCATGTATGCCATGATATGTACACGACCTGATGTCTCATATGCTTTGAGCATGTGCAGTCGCTATCAGGCCGATCCAGGTGAAGGTCACTGGATAGCAGTTAAGAATATCCTTAAGTATCTTAAACGAACTAAGGATGCTTTCTTAATTTATGGAGGTGGAGAACTTGCGGTATCTGGGTATACCGATGCAAGTTTCCAAACCGACAAGGATGACTACAAGTCGCAATCCGGGTACATTTTTTGTTTGAATAACGGAGCAGTGAGCTGGAAATCTTCCAAGCAAGATACTGTTGCCGATTCAACAACAGAAGCGGAGTACATCGCTGCATCTGAAGCAGCAAAGGAGGCAGTTTGGATCCGAAAGTTCCTAATCGGATTAGGAGTAGTTCCGTTAGCAGCTGAGCCCGTTCCATTGTATTGTGACAATAACGGGGCTATAGCACAGGCTAAGGAACCAAGGTCTCATCAACGGTCCAAGCATGTTCTTCGACGTTACCATCTGATTCGAGGAGATTATACATCGTGGCGATGTAAAGGTCGAGAAGGTCACATCAGATGACAACATTGCAGATCCGCTGACGAAGGCTGTTCTTCAGCAAGTTTTGAACGACACATACATAGTTCGGGTATTAGATGCTTGAGTGACTGGCTATAGGCCAAGTGGGAGATTGTTAGACATTATGTCCCATAGCGTCACTGTTTGTAAATGATATTGTATTATTGTACAAAATTAACTATGTGATAATGAAATTGCCTTTTGCCGTTTTGTAATATTATTTACTTTGATATATAAATGGCGAAAGTCCATATGATTAATACCGGATTGAGATGATATGAGACAGTATCAATCCATAAAGGTTTAATCATTAAATATCCCTAGTCGGAGTATTATCGAGATCGGACATCGATAATGCGGAATAGACTAGTATTGCGCTTGTGCACGTTGTGAGGGCACAACGGCATAGTTCTCATATATTTAAGTATTGGATACTTATGCAAGTGCGATAGGAGGTTGTGTTTTACCGATGGTACGGAAAACAGCTTCGCTCTGGATAGACCCCGCGGAATCCCATTGGTAGTATGTCTGCGTGTCTATGGGAGGCCGCATCAGGGTAGGGTATATGGTCTTAACCTGAGACTTACATCGCTAGTACTTGCGACAATCGGTAAACTTTGGTTTTGGTGGTTGGGGACCTTAACGGTTCTGTGTACACCTCTTCTGGGTTTATCGAGAATCGTAGTGTACTGGATGTGATATCGAGATGGAAGTATCACTTCAGACATATGGAGGTGATGATCACGCAGGACACAGAACTAGTACTCTATAAAAGGTTGCAACCATCGGGACAATATGACCAGGTCAGGATTGTCCGATTTAAAGAGACTAGTTGCTTGATGTCCGATATATGTTTCGTACGGGGCAGACACATTTCCAGCCCCAGGCCTAACATGTGATCATCCGATACTGGTTCGATATACGCAATACTACGGTATACTACGCTTGATATAGATCTTATATTCCTATAAGAATATTTCTGGAGAATTGGGTAGGCATGGCGCTTTGCTAGAAGCCAACCTTGTCTTGTGAATCGGTAAAAACGTAGTACGAGGTACGTACGTGTTCGGATAATCCGACGACCGTATTTACTGCCAACATATCCGGAGATCTCTTGGGTCGCTTCCCGAAGATTCACCAATGACGTATGATTCAAACTCGATTAATCTTGGATTAATTACGGAGAGACTTTATCTTGGATAAAGTACTATACATAGAGAGAGAACGATTAATTTGGAATTAATCGTAAAATTATTATATTCGATATAATAATCGAAATTCGATTTCGACGTGAAATTAAAATTAGATTTTTAATTGGCAAACGAGTTATTTAGAATTAGAATAATTCGTTAGCGACGTAAATAATAATTTCGCTAGCCGCAATTATTTATTTAAATTCGATTTAATTAACGTCGCGACGTAAGTTCGGTATTTCGGAAAATATCGAACCCGAACGCGCGTGAGTGCACGTGGGCCCACTTTCATTTGGAAACGTGTGGGGCCCACATGACACATGTCATATTATGCATTATTTAACTCTAATGCATTGCATGGAGATAGTGTACAATGCACTCAATGGTTTTGCATGGAAATTGAGTGTTTGACACTCTAAGCCATTGCATGATTTGTGTCATAAGTTTATTATTAATTTAATAAATATTATGGCATAAATATAAATTGATTTTTTGTAACAAAAATCATTCAACTCTCCTCTCTCTCACATTGCCGAAACTACATGCAGTTTTGGGCTCTCCATTTCTTCATTTTGTGGCAAGATTTGAAGAAGTTGTGCATTCAAAATCACAACAAAGGCTAGCACCTTCAAGGGATCATACATAGGTGATATGGGAAACTAATCCTTGAGCTTGGGAGGATCAAACAAAGCTTGGAGCTGCACTTTCCACCTTGGCCGAATTCATCACTGCACAAACGAGAAGTTTTCATTTCATCAACGCATCCACATTCCGATTTTTGTGAGTATGATTCCGCCATACTTCAATATTGTTCATTCATTATATATATTTTGTTGCTCTTGTTGATTGGGACTTGGTAATAGAACCAACAGCTATGTGCCAAGGGAGATTTGGATGAAAATGACCCATAGCGTCACTATTTGCACAGATCATTGTGTTGTTGTAGCAAATAACTATGTGACAAGGAAATTGCACTCTCATCATTTGTGATTAAATCACCATAGATATATAAATGAAGGAGGTCCATATGATTAGTTCCTGGATTGAGATGATATGAGACAGTATCAGTCCACGAAGGATTAATCATTAAATATCCCTAGCCGGAGTAGTATCGAGATAGGACATCAATAATGCGGAATAGGCTAGTATGCACTTGTGCGCGTTGTGAGGGCACAACGGCATAGTTCTCATATATATAAGTATGGATACTTATGCAAGTGCGATAGGAGGTCGTGTTCACCGATGGTACGGGAAACAGCTTCGCTCTGGATAGACCCCTCGGAATCCCATTGGTATTATGACTATGTGTCTATGGGAGGCCGAATCAAGGTAGGTGTGTATAGTCTTAACCTGAGACTTACATCGCTAATACTTACGATAATCGATAGACTTTGGTCTTGGTGGTACAGGGCTTTAACCGGTTCTGCGTACTCCACTTCTGGTTTTATCAGAGAGTCGTTGTGTATTGGGTTGTGATGTCAAGACGGAAGTATCACTTCAGTCATATTGGAGATGATGTCACGCAGGCAGGATACGGTACTAGTGCTCTTAAGTGTTGCGCAACCATCGGGATGTTATGACTAGGTCATGTATATCCGATTTATAGAGACTAGTTACCAGACATCCGACATGTGCTTCGGACGGGGTAGACACTTATCCAGCCCCAGCCCTAGCACGTGACTATTCGATACTGGGCCGATATACACAATACTACGGTATACTACGCTTGATACAGATCTATATATTCCTGTAAGAATATTTCTGGAGAATTGGGTAGGCATGGCGCTTTGCTAGAAGCCAACCTTGTCTTGTAAATCGGTATAAACGTAGTACGAGGTGCCTTACGTGTTCGGATAATCCGACGACCGTATTTACTGCCAACATATCCGGAGATCTTATGGGTCGCTTCCTGAAGATTTACCGATGATGTATAACTCGCACTTTAATTAATCTGGGATTAATTGGAAGAGAGAGAAAATAATCTGGGATTAATTGCGGAGATATTTTATCTGGGATAAAATATTAATTAAAGAGAGAGAACGATTAATTTGGAATTAATCGATAAAATAATATATTTGATATATTATTAGAAATTGGATTTAGACGCGGAATTAAAATAGATTTTAATTCGGGCGAACGAATTAATTAAGAATTAATCGTTAGCGACGTAAATAGTGATTTCGCTAGGCGTAATCATTTAATTACGACGCAACGGAAAATTCGTTAATTTGGAATTAGCGAACCCGAGCCCGGGATTATTTGCGAGCGCATTCGCATTTCGAATTCGAGTGCGGCACGCAAGTCAAATTGTGCGTCATATCGCTAGTCGCATCAATCGTCAAATCACTTGTCACTTTGAGTGAATGACATGACATGTTGTCACTTTATTAAAGTGAATAGATGTGATGTGAATAGTGATGAGAAATGATGAAAGCATTAATAGACTTTTGCTTTTTGACTTTTGATAAATATGAAAAATGATTTATATATGTTTTGTTTTTGGAAAATAAAATAAATATATATAAACTAAAATCATTTTCTCTCTCTCACTTACCACTCACGCACTTTCTCTTTTTCCCTCTCTTTTCATCTTCCTCTTCTCACGGCTTCAAGCCGATTTCTTCAAAAATCTTCTGGTTTTGACTGAAATTTTGAGAAGCATTTGAAGAAGAGTAGTGCTAGCACAACACATGGTTATATTATGGTGATAGGGAAACGAATTTGTGAGCTTGGATTTATTTTTGGAGCTTGAAGCTTGGAGCTTCAGTGAGGTCATCAATGGCCGAACATGGAGGAGACCACCACCACCAACGCCGAGCAGTCCACCTGTGCGCAGCTCACTGCCGAGCAGAGACATGCAGTGCGTTTTTGGTCTTCGTAGCATCCAACCCATCAATGTGAGTATGAATTCCGCCTTACTCCTTTGTGTATTCAACTCGTTTTTATGCATGTTTGTGATCCTTGGGACTTGATTGAAACTCAACACCAACAAGCGAGCCCGAAGCTAAACAAGCAAACTAAATCCAACAAAAATGTCAATTCCTGACTTTTCCCTTCCGACTTCCATTTCCCGCGACTTCCACAACTTAAGAGGTAGTGTCTCCATGCGAGACTCATCATCGGGACTTATATGCAAAAATGCAGTGCCTACAGTCTCCCCCACTTTGATGGGACTTTTGCAGTGTCTGACAATGACAATCCTATCAAAGTTATGCAATGTATTTTTACTTACCTGGCTCGCCAGCTGCCACCTGACTTGCTTGTTGCTTCGAACTGAATGATTTGGTGGTGAGGTGCTGCGACCTCGAGGTTCATCCCTGCAAGATGCTGCGATCTCTAGGAATCACTACCGAATTATACTGATGAGAGGCGGTCCATTTCCGAACCGTGCTGAGTTGAGATTGTGGTCCATTTCCGAACCGTGCTCCATTTCCGAAGCGCCATTTCCGGCATGCTAAACCTCATTCCCGAGGCGTCGCATCTGTGATTGTTGCGATCCCTTTCCGAACCTTGCTCCATTTCTGGAGCGCCATTTTTGGCATGGTAAACCTCATTTCTGAGGCATCGTGGTTGTGATAGTTGTGTTCCCCTTCCGAACCGTGCTCCATTTCTGGAGTGCCATTTTCGGCATGCTAAACCTCATTTCCGAGGCGTCGCGGATGTGATAGTGATCTATTTCTGAATCGTGCTCCATTTTCGAAGTGCCATTTCCGGCATCTGATGTGATAGTGGTCCATTTCCGAACCGTGCTCCATTTTTGGAATGCCATTTTCGGCGTCTGATGTGATGATGGTCCATTTCCGAACCGTGCTCCATTTTCGGAGTGCCATTTTCGGCGTTTGATGTGATAATGGTCCATTTCCGAACCGTGCTCCATTTTCGTTGTGCCATTTTTGGCGTGTGATGAGATAATGGTCTATTTTCGAACCGTTCTCCATTTTCAGAGTGCCATTTTCGGCATCTATTGTGTGTGCTCCATTTTGGAGCGCCATTTTCTGCATCTATTTTGTGTGCTCCATTTTGGAGCGCCATTTTCGGCATTTGTTGTGTGTGCTCCATTTTGGAGCGCCATTTCCGGCATGTTAAACCCCATACCCGAGGCGTCGCTGTAATATCTCCATACCCGGAGTGTCGTACCTGGCAAGCCAAACCCCATACTCGAGGTGTCGCAGTTGCATCTCCACACCTAGAGTGTCGCAGTGATATCTCCATACCCGGAGTGCCGTACCTGGCAAGCTAAACCCCATATCCGAGGTGTCGCAGTTACGTCTCCATACCTAGAGTGTTGCAGTGATATCTCCATAACTGGAGTGTCGTACCTGGCAAGCTAAACCCATACCCGAGTCATGTCTGTGATATCTCCATACCCGGAGTACCGTACCTGGCAAAATTGATGCTGTGTCTCCATACCCGGAGTGCCATACCCAGAAAAACTGATGCTGTGTCTCCATACCCGGAGTGCCATACCAGGCAAAATTGATGATGTGTCTCCATACCCGGAGTGCCATACCCGGCAAAACTGATGATGTGTCTCCATACCCAGAGTGTTGATGACGCAGTGGGCCCTCGACCCTGGGACGCATCCCGGAACTGCCTCGACCCTGTGAGGCATCCCAATACCACTGACAATGTGGGCCTCGCCCTCAAACTGATGATGTAGTGGGTCCTCGAACCTGGGACGCATCCCGGAACTACAACTGATGATGCAGTGGGCCCTCGACCCTGAGACGCATCCCGGAACTACAACCAACAACGACGGCACCTCGACCCTGGGACCCATCCCAATACCGCTGATGATGTGGGCCTCGCCCCAAACTGATACTGATGTAGGCCTCGCCCCCAGACTGATGCTGATGTGGGTCTCGCCCCCAGACTGACACTGATGATGTATGGGCCTCAACCCTGAACTGATACTGATGTGGGCCTCGGCCCCAAACTGATACTGATGTGGGCCTCACCCTGGGACTCATCCCCAAAACTGATACTGACGTGGGCCTTAACCCTCGGACTCATCCCCAAACTGATACTGATGTGGGCCTCGACCCATGCTCCATCCTTAAACTGATACTGATGTGGGCCTCGCCCCCAGACTGACAGTGATGACGTGTGGGCCTCAACCCTAAACTGATACTGATGTGGGCCTCGGCCCCAAACCGATACTGATGTGGGCCTCGCCCTGGGACTCATCCCCAAAACTGATACTGATGTGGGCCTCAACCCTGGGACTCATCCCCAAGCTGATACTGATGTGGGCCTCGACCCATGCTCTATCCTTAAACTAATATTGATGTAGGCCTCGCCCCATGTGGGCCTCGCCCCCAGACTGATACTGATGTGGGGCTCGCCCCTAGACTGATACTGATATGGGCCTCACCCCCAGACTGATACTGATATGGGCCTCGCCCCCAGACTGATACTGATGTGTGTCTCGCCCCAAGCTGATATTGATGTGGGCCTCGCCCCCAGACTGATACTTATGTGGGCCTCGCCCCCAGACTGATACTGATGTGGACCTTGTCCCCAGACTGATACTGATGTGGGCCTCACCCCCAGACTGATACTGATGTGGGCCTCGACCTTGGGACTCATCCCCAAAACTGATACCGATGCTGACGTGGATGTGGGCCTCGACCCTGGGACTCATCCCCAAACTAATACCGATGTTGATGTGGGTCTCGACCTTGGGACATATCCCCAAACTGATACTGATTTGGGCCTCGACCCTGGGACTCATCACAAAAACTGATGCTGATGTGGGCCTCGCCCCCAGACTGATACCGATGTGGGCCTCGCCCCGAGACTGATACTGTTGTGGGCCTCGCCACATGCTCCATTTTTAAGATTGATTCTGATGTGATGTCGCATATCAACATGTTGTATTGCCTCTCACGAGATAGTCCTGATAGCTAAACATATTTTCGTCCTCAACGGATGCTTCGCGTCGAAACCAAAAAACCTTCAAAGTACTTAATATACTCAAATCCGACCGTTTGAGTGCGTGATCTGAACAAGACTCCTAGTGTGTGTGTGTGCCAAGGCTCTGTCGCAGCTTAATCCTTAAGTAAGCCAACTCGATGATTTTGTCTTGGAGAATTGGATCGATGGGTCTAACCAACCTAGATGTCTTGATCATACTCTGTGATTACTTATTCGTACTCAACATGATATAGTTTTCTTCTTTCTTTCTTTCGTCTCTTTCTTTTCATTTTGAACTTTCTTTTTTCTTTTTCTTTTTATTATTTTTCTCTTTTCTTTCTTTTTCTTTCTTTGACACACCTACTCTTTAAGGTAGCATTTCTCCTCATGGTGGTCCTGATACTCGCCCACGGGTAGATTCACGTTTATCGGTTATAGGCGGTCTATTTTTTTCTTTTTCTTTTTATTGCAAAGACTTTCTCTTTGTTTCCAACTATATGATATATGGTAGCATAAGTAAACCAGGATGGACATCTAGGCAAACGGTCATTCACTGATCCACCATCTCTTCAACTAGTCATCTTGCCAACTACTCAGGCTTCTACTATTGAGATCCCGTAATCCAGTGCTCGTGAGTCTTTCTAAGGTTTCTCCTTGCAGCAAATAATGTCATCACCGGACATATGCCTAACTATCAAAGACTTCTCTCTCTCTCTTTTTTTTTTTCACTCACTCACTCCATGGAATTCTTCCTTTCAACTGTTGATAATGTGGGTTTCGCCCCCTGAGATCCATTCCCGGAACTCATACTGATATGGGCCTCTAAACCCTGGGATTCCTCCCCGAAATTGGTTCATTCTTGAAACTGATACTGATTCATTCCTGAAACTGATATTGATTCATTCCTAAAACTGATACTGATTCATTCCTGAAACTGATACTGATTCATTCATTCATCGAAACCTGTGAATACAAAACAAAACAAACACAAAAAGGAATGCAAAATACGTTACGTGTATGCATTCATGCATGAATGAATTTCCTATTCCGTTGGGTTAGGTCTTCTGCTTATTCTCTTAGTGACTGCTCGGTTTTCCCTTCCTCCTAACCCAACGGGTATCTATGATGGCTTTTAAGACACAATGGGTTAACATGATGCGTGTATGCATGAGATGCATGAGATGCGTGTGATGTATGAGATATATAAGTCGGCCCTTTATTATTTTAAAGTATTCAATCATGCTATTGCGCGGTGCAAACTTGTCCCAGTTGAAAAGGCTCAACATGTTTACACCTTTGTGATAACATGGCTAAATGACTTCAAATGATAAGAGGCCCAAACATAAGATGGCCCATTGGCATTTCAGAAGCTTTTGGCCAAATTGTCATAAAGCACAGACTCGTCCCAGTTTAAATTGCCCAACAAGCCCATACCTCATGACAGAAGGTCCAACTAAATCCAAATGACGATGGTTCAAAACATAAACACAAAATAAATAATTATATTAGTTCTACGACTAAGGTTCTCATGTGGGTTTACATGAGTGTGGATAAAGGCTCTCGTTGATGAAGGATTTCCCACAACTAGGACTCCCCACTCAAGGGTCCAAGCGACCAAGTGAGCGTACCTTTTTTATACCTTACGGTACGTGCCAATGAGTTAAGATACGTGACTGACTGTCAAATGGATTTTCCGTTGCAGATTCCCCAGAGGGAGGGTGGAGTGAACTCTCTTAAATACCCAAGCCTCTTAGGCTCTTATCGCTTGGTGATAGGAATAAACAACGAGTCCTCCAAATTAGTCCATCACAGTAAGCTACGAGTACATGATTATCTAGGTGCCTTCACAGCTTTTCCTTATAGAAAGGTAGTGAATGAAGGAAGACACCAAACCATCACTTAGCCTTAACAATGCCTTTGATTAAACCCCCTTAACCCACTATAGAAACGGTTAACTAAAGCACAAATCACAATCATTACAAGACATTATTTCGGGGCCGATTCTCTATCCCTAGTGGAGTCGCCAGACTGTAGGACACAGAAATCGGTGACACTGTTCTAGGCTCGCGGCCTAGTTGGGACTACGGAATAGCCCATGAGGTAACTAAACCGGAGAAATAACATGGAGTCGCCACCCGGTGTGAACCGGGAAAATGTGATTTAAGGCCGCACTCACCCCTCGCAAGGGAAGACCTCAAACCATTGGGTTCGGAATGGTCCTTTACTTATGTCACTTATAATGATATGATTTGTGAAATAAACTAAAAGGTAACTTAGATCTAGTCCGCATTCATCAAAACGAATCCTATGACTAAGTTCGCATGCTTTAAAAAATAAGTCATTATAACGGCAAGCATGTAATATCACACAACGAGCATGTTGAATCATAAAATACCAAGAACATATAAATAATCACGTAAACACAAACGTGAACTAAATTCCTAATGCGAAAGCAAAGAACTAAATCATGCATAAAGAAATAACGTAATCATTCTTAAAATAAATGACATACTAGACTAAATCATGTTAAATAATCTACTAGACTAAATCATGCTCGAATACAAGGTTGGATGAAACGAAATACGTGTGTCTCTTAAGTAGTATGTGGCATTGTATCCCGAATGCAAATCGCAATACCGTCCATTCGGATTCGGCTACGGAATTTACGTCCGAGTTTCCATTCGATATACCACAAAAGAGAACACGCATCCCGTTCATCTAGAATTCACATCATGCCTCAATAAACGACTCTCATGCGATAATATATTAAAATAAATAAATAAATAAAAAGATAATAAGTAAAAAGGGTGCCCTCATGTCTAACCTCTTTTGTCGTCTCTCGAAAGCGCGTTACACGGCCGTCGGAAGGGTTGATGCTCAGCAACTCCTCCGATTCACTGGTTCAACATTCCTCTTCACTGTTTCACTGTTTGGGCTACTGTTTTACTCCATTTATGGCTGTTTATGGTTGCGGTATTGGCTTAATATTTTGCGGTAAAGTGGGACTGTTTTGGGCGGTTTTTAGGTGCAGTTTAGGGTTAATTCGGGGACTGTTTTGGTAGTTTTTTTGGTGCAGTTTTGGGTTAATTCGGGGACTATTTTAGGAATTTTATAGACTATTTTTAGGGTCTGTATTTGGGTTTATTGTGTCGGTTATTGATTACTATTTTATCGATCATGAGGTTGTGGTTCGTTAGCCGTGTGTGCGTTAGGGTTTCCTTTAGTTTTGGTCACGTGGCTGCATGGTGTTTCGGTTTATGTGTGATGAGTAGTGCCGAGTGTGTGAGTATGTGTTGAACTGTGTCGTGTGTCTCTTCACTGCTCTTCCATTGTCGTGTGTGTTTGTGCCTAGAAAGCGTGTGGTTGTGTGAAAGAGAGACGCATATGTGCTTGGTTGATGAGTGGATGTGTGTTGAAGGCTAATGCATGAAG
The DNA here is from genome assembly GCA_019454045.1 of Zanthoxylum bungeanum. Classification (NCBI taxonomy): domain Eukaryota; kingdom Viridiplantae; phylum Streptophyta; class Magnoliopsida; order Sapindales; family Rutaceae; genus Zanthoxylum; species Zanthoxylum bungeanum. The sequence goes on along the minus strand of SKCR01035731.1, from coordinate 28,636 downwards.
ATGAGTGGCTTATGTGTGCAGTTTGTGAGTGGCTTTCCATGAGGCAGCGGGTGGTGCGAAAGTAGAGAGGGTTTAGGAGAGTTGTCGATCAGCAATGGGCGTGAATCTTTGGGTTATTTTCTTTGTGTTTTTTTGTGAGATTGAGCTAGGTTTATTTTGTGTTTTTGTCTTTTTTCGTGAATGAGCCAGGGGTTTTTAGGGTTGATTTAGGGTCTCTTTTATAATTGTGGGTAAGGGTTATCCTTGTACGAATAGGGAAAGGATTTGTGTATTAATAGGGATATCTTTTAATTATGAAAGTCTTTTAATTTGATTTGATTTCTTCTCTTTTGATTAGGGATGTGATTTGATTTGATTTGATCTTGTTTAATTAGGGAAGGTGATTTAATTTAATTAGGAATGTGATTTATGAGATTTGATTTTATTTATTTAATTTAGGAATGAGATTTGTTTTGATTTAATTGGATTTGATTTAATTTAATTTGTTTTAATTTAATTTTTGACATGTGTTTTAAATGTTTTAATTATTATTGGATGTGTTTTAATGGGCTTGGTCTAGGTGGGCGTGTGGCTTTGGTTTTGGCCTATGTGTGTGACTTGCAGGGGTTTGGGCTAAGGATGTGTTTTAAAATGGAGGTCCAACAAGCGAGCACGAAGCTAAACAAGCGAACTAAATCCAACAAAAATGTCAATTTCTGACTTTTCCCTTCCGACGTCCATTTCCCGCGGCTTCAAAAACTTAAGAGGTAATGTCTCCATGCGAGACTCATCATCATGACTTATATGCAAAAATGCAGTGCCTACAGAAAGCAATTTTGACATTCAGCTACCATATTTCATAAATGAAACATGCAGCATCAGCAAGCATTATCCAAATGGATTTAACCATGACAACGAGTAAAAGGTTTCGTCGCAATCGACACAATGTTGATAACGATACCTTTTTGCTACAAGCCTAGCTTTGTACGTTTGTATGTTGCCATCCATGTATATCTTCCTTGAAGACTTATATAGTACCAATAGGCACAATGCCTTCTGGTACATCAACCAGTGTCCAAACTTGGTTGATATACATGGAATCCATTTCAGATTTCATGACACTTTGCCATGATAGGGAGTCGATACCTTGTATCATTTCCTCATACGTAGTCAGTTCGTCTTCCTCAATAAGATTGACATCTTTATAAGGTGAGATCAGAAAGCCATACCTCCCAGGTTGTTTTCTGACTCTCTCCGACTTACGCGGTTCTTGTGTATTCGAAGATTATGGTACAGTTCCATCCCAGATGAACTGTTTGTGTTCCATTAAGGAATCGGTGCCTGGAACAGTATTACTCTGATTTTCATCGAGTTTGACTTTCCTCCCACTTATCCGATTTGGGTTCTAGTTTGGTATCATCCAAACATATGCCCAGCATACCCAAATCATCAGGAATGAGAAAACCTGGTTTCTTTCCTGTTCATATCTAATATAAAGTCTGTCTAACAGATTTTTATGGAACCTTATTCAAAATAAGTTTTGCATTGTTTAATGTGTATCCCTTGAAGGAAAATGGTAGCTCAGAGCGACTCATAATTAACCTTATCATGACCAACAAAATTTGGTTTCTCAGTTCAGACACACCGCCAAATTGAGGTGTTCCATGAGGAGTCCACATTGAAAGAATATTATACTCTTTCATATATTCGAGAAAATTATTGCTTAAGTATTTTCCATCATGGTCTAATCATGATGTTTTAATACTCTATTCGATCTGTCTTTCTACTTCGTGTCGAAACTCTTTGAATCTATCAAAAGTTTCTGATTCATGTTTCACAAGAAACACATAAGCATAACGCGATGCCACATCCTTAAAGGTTACGAAGTGTTCATATCCACCTCTAGCCTAGCTAGATATGGGCCCACTTAAGTCACTATGAACGAGGGCTAACAGATCGATGGCACTTGTACTTTTACCAACTAAAAGATGTTTTAGGCACTTTGCCTAGTAAACTAGATTCGTAGACATCATATGAATTAGAATCAAATCTGTCCTAGTACCCACTCTTCGAAAGTGTGGATATACGAGTCTTGTTTGTGTGTCCCATACAACAATGCCACAAATAAGTCTCAACTGATTAAATTCAGTTTGAGCTATTTGTTTGTCATGTCATACGTTTGAGATTCATTTATATTCAAAATATAAATACTGTTATTCACATATAATGTGTTTATCTCAATATCATCTTTATAAAATCAAACATTTTAGTGTTCTAGAATATAAAGGTATATCCGCAACGGATTATACTCTAGAGATAATGTTTCTAGTCAAACTAGATAAATTATAACAGTTTCCTAATTTAAGTACACACCCGAAGGGTAGTTCCTAAACTTTGGTTTCTACGGATAAAACATCGACTTTCGTCCTGTTTCTCATTCGCAGATCAATCTCAACTGAAGTCAGTATCCTGTTTATCAGTAGATTATGCACATCAGTACATATCTTATGTACGATACTTAGTATCAAAATCCAATTTTGAAACTAATAGTGAACATGTTTATGACAAACATACTTGAAGTCGGAGCCTTGCCCCTCCTTCACTTCCTTCATGTCTGCCTTGTCCATACGATAGTCACGCTTCCAGTGACCCCGTTTGCCATAGTTTAGGCAGACATATTGGGATATGTCCTTTGTCTTCCTAGAAGACCATGATGATTTTGCCTTTGCCCATTTTTAGAAGCTCTGGTTGTGCCTCCTAGAGCATAGCCATCAACTCTCCAAGATTTTACTCTTGGTTCATAACGAACCTGCCCCAGCTCACGAGTAGAGACTATAAGATCAAATCTTTGGTAGTCTCGGCCACTTAGGTAATGCCCAGCTAACCTAGCTGATCGATGTCAAAAAATCAATCATTTTCATGCTTCTAATTCACGACCCATGAGATCCCCGGATATATTGGCAGTAAATCCAGTCGTCGGACTATCCAAACACGTACGTACCTAGTACTACATTTTTACCGATTTACAAGACATGATTGGCTTCTAGCAAAGCACCGTGCCCACCCAATTATACAGAAATATTGTTAAAGGAATATGTAATCTATATCAGACGTAGTATACGTAGTATTGCGTATTGCGATCCAGTATCGGATGTCACTTGCTAGGCCTGAGGCTGGAATTGTGTATGCCCCGTACGAAGCACATATCGGATCTCTGGTAACTAGTCTCTATAATCGGATAAGCATGACCTAGTCATATTATCCCGATAGCTGCAGCATATAATAGCACCAGTTCCGTATCCTACGTGATCATCATCTCCACTATGACTAGAGTGATACTTCCATCTTGACATCAAACTCAATACACTACGATTCTCAATATACCCAGAAGAGGCGTACACAGAACCGGTTAAAGCCCTGGACGACCAAAACCAAAGTATATTGATTGTCGCAAGTATTAACGGTGCAAGTCTCTGGTTAAGACCAAATACATCTACCCTGATTCGGACTCCCATAGACACACAGTCATACTACCAATACTTCAATTTATGAAAACTATGCAGTTATGCTCCCACAACGCGCACAAGTGCAATACTAGTCTATTCCGCATTATCGATGTCTAATCTCGATAATACTCCGACTAGGGATGTTTTAATGATTAAACCTTCATGGATTGATACTGTCTCATATCTTATCAATCCGGAACTAATCTTATGGACTTTTATCATTTATATATCCCGGTAATCTAATTACAAATGGTAAAAGAGCAATTTCATTTGTCACATAGTTAATTTGTACAAAAACACCATGGTCTGTACAAATAGTGATACTATGGGTCATAATAATCCAACAATCTCCCACTTGGCCTATAGCCAATCACTCAAGTGTCATACATCTGAACTATGTATGGGTCGCTCAAACTTCTGCTGAGAAAAAGCTTTCGTCAACGGATTTGCAAAGTTATCATCTGATGCGATTTATTCGATCATCACATCGCCACGATGTATGATCCGAACAAATCAAGTGAATAGATGAAGTATATACTTGGATCAATGATGAGACCATTAATTCTTTAGCCTGTGATGTAGCCTAGCTCAGCTGCTAACAGAACTACTCATAATCTAATTAGGATTATTAAGATCCAAATGGCTTCTATTGCTGCCTCAACTGTAGCAATATTCTGCTTTTGCTGTTTATTCGGCAACAGTATCTTGCTCGGAAGATTTCCAGCTCACTGTTCCGTTATTCAAACTATATAGCACCTTTTATTACGACTTATAGTCGTTTTATCGGTTAGGAAACTTGCAACGGTGAACCCAGTCACTTCAAGTTCTCCTTCTCCATAGTATAAGACAACATCCTTAGTTCATCTAAGATTCTTAAGGATGTTCTTAACAACAATCCAGTGACTATCACTTGGATTGGCCTGATTGTGACTCCATATGCTCAAAGCATATGAGACACCAGGTCGCGTACATTTTTTTATGTACTAGTTCTTGGAGAGTGTTAATAACTTTTAGATCTATTCTAGTAGATCTTTATTCCTATAATAAAGGTTGTCTCTCCCACGAATTCTACGTAGAATTTTCATGAATGCCAAGCTTTCACCGATTATATTATGGGAACATCATTTCCAAGAAATGATATATCATCATTTTATAGGACAGTCACTGTAAGTGCACTCCCACTAACTTCCTTATATACACAAGAATCATATCAGTTTTGAATTAAATCAAACACCATTATCATTACATCAAAACTATAGTTCCAAGAACTCAATGCTTCCTTCAATCCATCAATGGATCGAATTAACTTGCAAACCTTGTTTGCTCGTTTTTGGTATGAAAAAACCGTCAGGATGTTATGAACATCCTCCAAAAGGTTTCCATTAAACGAAAGCGATTTTGACATTCAGCTGCCATATTTCATAAATGAAACATGCAGCATCAGCAAGCATTATCCAAATGGATTTAACCATGACAACGAGTAAAAGGTTTCGTCGTAATCGACACAATGTTGATAACGATACATTTTTGCTACAAGCCTAGCTTTGTACGTTTGTATGTTTCCATCCATGTATGTCTTCGTTGAAGACTTATATAGTACCAATAGGCACAATGCCTTCCGGTACATCAACCAGTGTCCAAACTTGGTTGATATACATGGAATCCATTTCGAATTTCATGACACTTTGCCATGATAGGGAGTCAATACCTTGTATCATTTCCTCATACTTAGTCAGTTCATCTTCCTCAATAAGATTGACATCTTTATGAGGTGAGATCAGAAACCCATACCTCCCAGGTTGTTTTCTGACTATCTCCGACTTACGCGGTTCTTCTGTATTCGAAGATTATGGTACAGTGTCATCCCAGATGAACTGTTTGTGTTCCATTAAGGAATCGGTGCCTGGAACAATATTACTCCGATTTTCATCGAGTTTTACTTTCCTCCCACTTATCCGATTTGGGTTCTAGTTTGGTATCATCCAAACATATGCCCAGCATACCCAAATCATCAGGAATGGGAAAACCTGGTTTCTTTCCTGTTCATATCTAATATGAAGTCTGTCTAACATATTTTTATGGAACCTTATTCAAAATAAGTTTTGCACTGTTTAATCCGTATCCCTTGAAGGAAAATGGTAGCTCAGAGCGACTCATAATTAACCTTATCATGTCCAACAAAATTTGGTTTCTCAATTCGGACACACCGCCAAATTGAGGTGTTCCGTGAGGAGTCCACATTGAAAGAATATTATACTCTTTCATATATTCGAGAAACTTATTGCTTAAGTATTTTCCATCATGGTCTAATCATGATGTTTTAATACTCTAACCGATATGTCTGTCTACTTCGTGTCGAAACTCTTTGAATCTATCAAAAGTTTCCGATTCTTGTTTCATAAAAAACACATAAACATAACGCGATGCCACATCCGTAAAGGTTACGAAGTGTTCATATCCACCTCTAGCCTAGCTAGATATGGGCCCACTTAAGTCACTATAAACGAGGGCTAACAGATCGATGGCACTTGTACTTTTACCAACTAAAAGATGTTTTAGGCACTTTGCCTAGTAAACTAGATTCGTAGACATCATTTGAATTAGAATCAAATATGTCCTAGTACCCACTCTTCGAAAGTGTGGATATACGAGTCTTGTTTGTGTGTCCCAGACAACAATGCCACATATAAGTCTCAACTGATTAAATTCGGTTTGAGCTATTTGTTTGTCATGTCATACGTTTGAGATTCATTTATATTCAAAATATAAATATTGTTATTCACATCTAATATGTTTATCTCAATATCATCTTTATAAAATGAAACACTTTAGTGTTCTAAAATATAAAGGTATATCCGCAACGGATTATACTCTGATATAGAGATAATGTTTCTAGTCAAACTAGATACATTATAACAGTTTCCTAATTTAAGTACACACCTGAAGGGTAGTTCCTAAACTTAGGTTTCAACGGATAAAACAGTGACTTTCGTCCCGTTTCTCATTCCCAGATCAATCTCAACTGAAGTCAGTATCCTGCTTATCAACAGATTCTGCACATCAGTACCTATCTTATGTACGATACTTAGTATCAAAATCCAATTTTTAAACTAATAGTGAACATGTTTATGAAAAACATACTTGAAGTCGGAGCCTTGCTCTGCCTTCACTTCATTCATGTCTGCCTTGTCCATACGGCAGTCACGTTTCCAGTGACCTCGTTTGCCACAGTTTATGCAGACATCTTGGGATATGTCATTTGTCTTCCTAGAAGACTATGATGATTTTGCCTTTGCCCCTTTTTAGAAGCTCTGGCTATGCCTCCTAGAGCATAGCCATCAACTCTCTAAGAGTTTACTCTTGGTTCATAATGAACCTGCCCCAGTGTTGGAAATCTAATAACCATGTCCCAAGATCAAAAACAAGCAAAATATATATATAAGAATGAACTAGATTGAAGTAATGGCGGAAACAATACTCACAAAAACGAATGTGGATGCAATGGATGAAACAAAAGTGCTCCTTTGTGCAGTGGAGGATTCGGCCAAGCAGTAAAGAGAAGCTCCAAGCTTTAATTGATCCTTCCAAGCTCTAAGATGAGTTTCCCATAACACCTTGTATGATCCCTTGATGTTGCTAGCCAAAGTTGTGTGTTAGAGTTCCAAACAAGCACACTTTCTTCTTGTCTTGCCACAAAACAAATGAAGAAATTGGAGAGAGCTTTGAGAGCTCACTGTTTCGGTAATTAGAGAGGGAGAGGAGGACTTGATTTTTGTCTCAAAAATCAATTTATATTTATGTCATAATTATATTAAATAATAATATAAATATGACACAAACCATGCAAAGACTTAGAGTGTCTAACACTCAATTTCCATGCAATACCCTTGAGTGCTTTGTACACTATCTTCATGCAATACATCTTGATTAAATAATGCAAATAATGACAAGTGTCATGTGGGCCACACACGTTTCCAAATGAAAGTGGGCCCACGTGCACTCACGCGTTCGGGTTCGATATTTCCGAAATACCGAGCTTACGTCGCGACGTTAATTAAATCGAATTTAAATAAATAATTGCGCCTAGCGAAATTATTATTTACGTCGCTAACGAATTAATTCTAAATTAACTCGTTTGCCCGAATTAAAATCTAATTTCAATTTCGCGTCGAAATCGAATTCCGATTATTATATCGAATATAATAATTTTACGATTAATTCTAAATTAATCGTTCTCTCTCTTTATACAGTACTTTATCCAAGATAAAGTCTCTCCTTAATTAATCCAAGATTAATCGAGTTTGAATCATACGTCATCGGTGAATCTTCGGGAAGCGACCCAAGAGACCTCTAGATATGTTGGCAGTAAATCCGGTTGTCGAACTATTCGAACACGTACGTACCAAGTACTACGTTTTTACCGATTTACAAGACAAGGTTAGCTTCTAGCAAAACGCCATGCCTACCCAATTCTCTAGAAATATTCTTACTGGAATATTAGATCTATAACAGGCGTAGTATACCGTAGTATATGTATATCGAACCAGTATCGGATGATCACATGTAAGGCCTGGGGCTGGATATGTGTCTGCCCCGTACGATACACATATCGGACATCAAGCAACCAGTCTCTTTGAATCGGATAATCCTGACCTAGTCATATTATCCCGATGGTTGCAACCATTATAGAGTACTAGTTCTGAATCCCTCGCGATCATCATCTCCATATGTCTGAAGTGATACTTCCATCTTGACATCACACCCAGTACACTACGATTCTCGATAAACCCAGAAGAGGTATACACAGAACCGTTAAAGCCCTGGACCACCAAACCTAAATTTTACCGATTGTCGTAAGTACTAGCGATGCAAATCTCAGGTTAAGATCATATGCACCTACCCTGAAGCGGACTCCCATAGACACGCAGACATACTACCAATGGGACTCCGCGGGGTCTATCCAGAGCGAAGTGTTTTCCGTACTATCGGTAAAACACAACCTCCTACCGCACTTGCATAAGTATCCAATACTTAAATATATGAGAACTATGCCGTTGTGCCCTCACAACATGCACAAGTGCAGCAGTACTAGTCTATTCCGCATTATCGATGTCCAATCTCGATAATACTACGACTAGGGATATTTAATGATTAAACCTTTATGGATTGATACTGTCTCATATCATCACAATCCGGAACTAATCATAGGGACTTTACCATTTATATATCAAAGTAAATAAATTACAAAACGGTAAAAGGTAATTTCATTACTACATAGTTAATTTTGTACAATAATACAATATCATTTACAAAATAGTGACGCTATGGGACATTACTGTCTAACACCCAGCTCACGGGTAGAGACTATAAGATCAAATCTTTGGTAGTCTCGGCCACGTAGGTAATGCCCAGCTAACCTAGCTGATCAATGTCAGCAATCATCTGTGACACCTAGTGCTCGATAGATGTACCCTCTGACATACACGAGCTAAAGAGCTTCTTATGCAATTTGTACTTCTAAGATTTAAGAATAAATCTATGAAGATCCTTTAATTTCAACATCATGGTACAAGGATCCACTACAAGAAAAAAAGCCTTTACTGACACTAAGGTTAGTGACACTAGGCTAAAAGTGTCAGAAACGACGTGTAAATGTGCCTATTTCCGTGTTTTTCACTTAAATATCAATAATTACTGACACTATGGTATCAGTGATTTTAGTGTCAGTAATTACTATTACCATAGTATCAGTAAGAAATAAAAAAAAAAAAACGCGTAGTCGTCTGGAGTCGAACCAATACCTCACGGAAGTGACGTTTTTCGCATATATTACTGACACTATAGTATCAGTAAATTTAGTGTCAGTAATTAATGATACCTTAGTATCAGTAAAAAAAAATTAAAAAAAAAAAATTATTTGCTTAAAATCAAACCCTCATCTCCACTATCCGCTTCTCAAAACTCTCCCCATTCCTCTCAAAACACCTCATCTCCACCTCCACCAACTCCATAACAACAATCACTTCAGGTCTACAAGACAACCGCAATTAATTCGACAAATCAGAAACAGCGGGACTCGATTTGATGGCGAGGCAGGGGGAGAGCTCTTCAGCTCAACCAAAACCCGCAAACGAGAAGCCCGTCATTGTTAGGGTTAAACGCAAAGCCACTCACGGTCCGCTTGAAGCTTTCTGTAAGTTATTCTTTCTCTCATTTCTTTGATTGTAGGTGTTTTCTTTTTAAAAAAATTTTTTGGGTGTGTTTTAGGGTTGGAAATCAACGAGAGGCCACTGAAGCGGCCATTATTGGATTATTTGAAATCTGTAATTGCCGAGGCAACTCCTCCAGGTACTCTCTCTCTCGCCCTCCCTCCCTTTCTCCATCCGTATTTTCGTTACTTTTTGAATTCTATTTAGCAATTATTTGAAATCTGTAATTGTTTCTCTGTTTATTCTCGAGAAAATTTGAGCGAAATTGGAAAAAAATAATTATGCATCTATTTCTTCGTTTGTTCCATAAAAAATTAACAAGCTCAAGTTAACTTGAATGGAACGACTCTATCAATCTCATGTTATTTCATTTATTTCAATTTTACCAGAGTTACTTTATAACTTCAATTTCTTCCTTTTCATCAATATTCTTAGCAGCTAAACATAACCTAGGTTTTTTTTTTTTTTTCATTTCACCTAGCAAACTGTTAAACAGCGAGTAAATGAAAGTAGAAATTAATAGTTTATTGTTACTTAACAAGTGAAAAGAAAATAATTGTAAGTTTCACATTATTTCGTTCCTTTCAGGTGGTTGATATTGGGGGTATCTTGAGCAAGAATGATTTACACGGCAATTGATAATTTTTACCTAACAGATGAGCAGTTAAAGGACTCACCTTCTAGAAAAGATGGCATTGATGAAGCAACTGAAACCACACTGAGAATCTATGGCTGCGACCTTATTCAAGAAAGTGGAATTTTGCTTAGATTGTATCCTGCTTCTGTTTTATTTTATTTATTAGTATTATTTCGTTTATTGCAGTTTACTTTCTACTTTTGAGTTTTGAGTTTTAATTTTTTGGTGTCCTATGCAGTATGCTGGTTCCATCAATCCTTTGTTTCCTTTAATCATATTGTTTATAGACCGCAAGCTGTGATGGCTACTGGTCAGGTTTTATTCCATCGCTTCTATTGCAAGAAATCATTTGCTCGTTTTGATGTCAAGGTTAGTAGTCCTTGTTGAGTGATTGTAGAAAAGAAACAAAAGGAGAGAGAGGATTTTTGACTAATATGTGTGTTGTGTATCTTATATTGATATATGTTCGCTGAACTTGATGGTTTTGTTTAAAGATTTAAGATTCATCCTGATCCCAAGTAAGAAATGATGACTAATTGTTGTCTGGATTTTTCATGTTTCTCATCAGATGTAAATTATTTAATATTTTCCAGATAGTGGCTGCTAGTTCTGTATGGCTTGCTTCTAAGCTGGAAGAGAGCCCTAGAAAAGCAAGGCAAGTGATCATTGTTTTTCACAGAATGGAATGCAGAAGGGAGGGCTTGCACTTAGAGCATTTGGATTTGTTTTCAAAGGTTTGAAATCCATATTGTTTACATAGTTACATGATACGTTGATGTGTATAAGTTCCTTCCTTTTGGCTCAAGACATTGGTTGTTTCCTTTGCTCTAGCAATAGTTGAACTGGCCTCATTAGGGGTTGGATAATCCCTTACATAATTTTTGCACTTATTGAAATCCTGCTTTGCCTTTATTTCTAAACTTTTCTTTGGTACCCCGTTTATACAGAAATTTTCAGAATTGAAAGTGGAATTGAGCAGAACAGAAAGGCATATATTGAAAGAGATGGGCTTTGTTTGTCACGTCGAACATCCTCACAAATTCATATCAAACTATCTTGCCACTCTTGAGACACCTCCAGAATTGAGACAAGAAGCTTGGAATCTAGCAAATGATAGGTATTTGTTTCAACAGTTTTAGTATGTTTTTGTGTTACTCTGTCAATTCTTCTTCTAGTACTTTTGTTTATCCTTTGATATGATAATAGTGGGAGGCCAATTCTACTTTTGTTCTGAGCATTTTGTTGAATGAGATATATTACCACATTATGTTGTAGGATTGTTTATGAAATCTTCTGATGAATCTTCACAGTCATTTACATGCTATTTATTTTTTATGAAGCTTATAGTGTACCTTTATGTGACAAAAATTAGATTAGGGTTATATTTTGTATTTTTTTGGATGTATTTAATGTTTTTATTTATGAAGATATCGATTTTTTTTGGAAGTCCATCTAATTCTTAACATTTGGTTTATAATTTCAGATTTTGTGCCAGATATCATATTGTTGGGGGATTGTTGCAGGCTTCTCAACAAGTATCATGAATTTTGGGGGGGGCATGACATTTTGATGGGACTTTAAGAGTAGTTTTTGAAATATATATATGTTAATTTAAAGATTGTCTATGGAGTTTTTGTATTCATCATGTGATACTGTTGAATTGATTAATACGATTAATCTATTATATTGCGAATTTTATATAAATGTAATTTTTAGTTTTTTATTTCATTGAGTTGGTATATATATATATATATATTTTATGATTAATTTAATTACAAAAAATAAGAAATATAATTGTGAAATAATACGATTTTTAAATTTTAAAAGATATTGACGGATATTGATACTATAGTAACAATAATTACTGACACTATAGTATCACTAAATACTGATGATATAGTGTCAATAATTTACTGACACTAAAATAGTGTGAGAGATTACTGATACCATAGTGTCAATAATTTTCTGATACTACAGTATTAACGTTTACTGACACTAAGAATCACTGACACTAGAAACTAGTGTCAGTGATTTCTGGCTGCGGCAACACTGACACATTTATATAGTGTCAGTAAAACCCTTTACTGACACTAATTTAGTATCAGTAAAAGCCTTTTTTCTTGTAGTGATCTAATCCTTAATTTTGATGACGAAATTAAAGTTTCATTGCGGTAAGCATAATGGATTGAGCACTAAAGTTATCATCACATGAATCTTCCAAAGATCATGTTCTACTATTTGCTCAACTCCGGGCTTAGGCCCGAGATGTTTCTTTATCAAATAAAGTAACTCCTCAGTTCCCAGGACTATCCCGAGGTATTATTCCCAATCAGAAAATTAAAGCCGTTTAAAGACATTATAACCAATGTTTACGTTTTAAACGCTAATATTTCATTTATCTTGATTGCTATAGTCCAACTATCCAATCAACGATTTTAGGTACTATTTAATATAATGATTAATATAGTCTAACTATATAATCAACTATAATTTGATTGGTTAAATTCAAATATATTCATTACTATAATCCAATTATATAATCAACTATAATTTGGAGTGGTTTGAATACAGTCCAACTATTTATTAAAACAATGATATTAGTCTAACTAATATTTATTCGAGTAATGACGAAAAATTGAAAGGAGCGCGTATTGGCAAGTATCTAAACGAATTTGCAAATTTAATACTTGCCTCCCACTATTTTTCAGCGAGCCTCTAACCCTTTGTTGAGTATCGGGAAACCTTGTTTCCTAGTGGGCTAGGATCCCGTTAAATAACACACAACCTTGACTTTGGCCAACAAGCTATACGATATTTAACTAGGTAGATCTCTAAGATCAATTGGATCTCATCCAATTCCTAGATCCAGTAGGTGGACATCCAAGTCCGAAACATATATCTTATATATGCCAATATATCCAATATATTACCTAACTTTTTTCCTCTGAATCAATTAAGCCTTGGCTTTGGCACAACAAACTTAATGATTCCAGTTAAGCGGGACCCATTGACTTTGGAAAGCTTTGTAATCGATGTCGATGGACAAGAAGTGATCTTGACTTTGGCCAATAAATCACAACTTGGACAAGACACCGATATGGAACAAAGCCTTCATAATTCAAACACATCCGCGATGGACAAAGGTCTTGACTTTGGCCAACAAACCAGTGCCAATCTTGGATCTTGAGAATGAATCACTCAATGGAAGGAAAAACGCTTAATATTTGTTGAGGGTTTTTCGCGTAATTGGCAACCAATTAATTATCTTTGTCAAGGTTGTTGGATAATATGACCCATAGCGTCACTATTTGCACAGATCATTGTGTTGTTGTAGCAAATTAACTATGTAATAAGGAAATTGCACTCTCATCATTTGTGATTAGATCACCATAGATATATAAATGAAGAGAGGTCCCTATGATTAGTTCCTGGATTGAGATGATATGAGACAGTATCAGTCCACGAAGGATTAATCATTAAATATCCCTAGCCGTAGTATTATCGAGACTGGACATCGATAATGCGGAATAGGCTAGTATTGCACTTGTGCGCGTTGTGAGGGCACAACGGCATAGTTCTCATATATATAAGTATTGGATACTTGTGCAAGTGCGATAGGAGGTCGTGTTTCACCGATGGTACGGGAAACAGCTTCGCTCTGGATAGACCCTTTGGAATCCCATTGGTATTATGACTAGGTGTCTATGGGAGGCCGAAATCAAGGTAGGTGTGTATAGTCTTAACCTGAGACTTACATCGCTAATACTTGCGACAATCGGTAAACTTTGGTTTTGGTGGTGGGGGATCTTAACTGGTTCTGTGTTCACCTCTTCTGGGTTTATCAGGAATCGTAGTGTATTGGATGTGATGTCAAGACGGAAGTGTCACTCCAGTCATAATGGAGATGATGTCACGCAGGATACGGTATTAGTGCTCTTAAAGTGATGCGCATCCAATCGTGATATTATGACCAGGTCATGAATATCCGATTATAGAGACTAGTTACCAGACATCCGATATGTGTTTCGGACGGGGCAGACACTTATCCAGCCCCAGCCCTAGCACGTGATTATCCGATACTGGGCCGATATGCACAATACAATCGTATACTACGCTTGATACAGATCTAGATATTCTTTGATGAATATGTCCGGAGAACTTGGGAAGACTTGGTGCTTTGCTAGGAGTCGACCTTGTCTCGTAAATCGGTAGAACGTAGTACTTGGTACGTACGTGATTCGGATACTCCGACGACCGTATTTACTGCCAGATTATCCGGGGATCTCATGGGTCGCTTCCCGATAATCCACCGATGACGCACAACTCGTACTCTTGAATAATCTGGGATTATAATAGAAGAGAGAGAAAATTAATCTAGGATTAATAACGGAGATATTTTATCCGGGATAAAATGTCGTCTAAAGAGAGAGAACGATTAATTTGGAATTAATCGATGAATTAATATATTCGATATATTAGACGAAATTAGATTTCGACGCGGAATTAAAATTAGATTTTAATTCGGGCAAACGAGTTAATTTAGAATTAATTCGTTAGCGACGTAAATAATAATTTCGCTAGGCGCAATTATTTATTTAAATTCGATTTAATTAACGTCGCGACGTAAGCTCGGTATTTCGGAAATATCGAACCCGAACGCGTGAGTGCACGTGGGCCCACTTTCATTTGGAAACGTGTGGGGCCCACATGACACATGTCATTCTAATGCA
This sequence comes from Zanthoxylum bungeanum, assembly GCA_019454045.1. Taxonomy (NCBI): domain Eukaryota; kingdom Viridiplantae; phylum Streptophyta; class Magnoliopsida; order Sapindales; family Rutaceae; genus Zanthoxylum; species Zanthoxylum bungeanum. Next base: position 13,575 of record SKCR01035731.1, on the reverse strand, counting down.
TTATATGTAGATAGTGTACAATGCACTCAATGTTATTGCATGGAAATTGAGTGTTTGACACTCTAAGCCATTGCATGTTTTGTGTCATAATTTTATTATTAATTTAATAAATATTATGGCATAAATATAAATTGATTTTTGGTAAATCATTTTCAACTAAACACACAATTCATCTCTCTCAAATTCTCTCCTCTCCTCACGCCAAAAGCTTGAATTGTTCACTGGTTTGGAACCAGAAATGGCGTGAACAAAGGGAAGCCAAGGGTTGGGTTTTCATGGTGAAAACCGCAAGTGCTAGCACACTACGAGTCTTGCGAAGGTGGTAGGGAGGTTCCCCATGAGACGGTATCCATCCGACGAAGCTAGGAGCTCCGTTTCTTCACTTAAATTTCTGTTTTGCAGGGACAGTGGACTGTTGCAGTCTGGCGTGAAGGGCAGTACGTTTTTGGCCTTGATTCGTCTTCAAATCGACATAACCGATCAATGTGAGTATTCCGCTACCTCCGTTGATGTATTCACGCATTATTTCATGTCTTGATTTGATCTTGGGACCTTAGAATAAACCAACAAAGGTCTCATCATACACCCTTAAAGATGCATTCTAAAAACATAATAAGGCGCGTAAATAAATTTAATAATGATATCCGGATGGATATTTAAAACACTTTGTTCCTAGAACAAATCTCTCCATTTCCTTTATCCCGCTAGTACAAATCTTACTTCTACCCAATTACATAACACTTATAAAGAAACCTCATTTACATTGAGGGGAATAGGTGAGAAGATAAATACAAAGAGTCAAGAGGTAATAGACTGGACACGCAGGTCCAATTTAATAAATTCTAAATTTATTATAACAATTTCCAAAATTGCCCTTACCCATCTAATATCCATCTGATATACATTATTCATACATCACATCCATGTATTCACACAAAGCATGTTATCAATCAATCTAATCCAATTAATTAATCTGAAATTAATTACCATCCAATGTTCAAACAACGATTTGATTTTGCACGAGTCCGACTCGTTTTAAGAATAAGTACGAATTCTCGAATTCTCGAATTATATTAAACTACAACATTAAATCCAATTTAATTTGTATTTAATACTAATTCTATATTTAATTCCAAATTAAATAATTACACTTTATTAATGAGCCTTTAGCGACTTAGATTCTAAATCTAATCTTTACGGGTCTCAAAGCCCAATTAACATCCAATGTCAATTTAATTAAAGTCCAATGGGCTTTCAATTAATTTCTTAAGGCATGGACTTTGGTAATATAGGTCAAACCCAAATACCAAAGCCCAATTAAGGAATCACCCTTATTTGCCAAGAAACCAATTTAGGCCCATTAGGCCCAATTAAATATTAAAGGCCCATTTAATTTATTTGACTTTATGGATATGGTTTTGGGCCCAATTGGATCCAACCAATTAACCTAAACCAAACTTGGCCCAACCAAGCCCATTAAGCCCAAATACAACTTTACAAGCCCAATTCCAAATAAGCCCAATTAATTTAATTACAATATTCCAACTATCACAATTAAATCAATTTAAAGTGTATAGCCATAATTAATTAGTCAAATTAACATTTCCAAAATACCAATTTACACAATTAATTATGCTAATCATAATCAACACATGTCCAACATTATTGAATCAAAAAATCAATCATTTTCAAGCTTCTAATTCACGGTAATTAGGGGTTTTTGTTCAATTCCGATTTCAATCCAATTGAATCTCAAATCAACATTTCCCAAGTCTTTCAAACTCATCCAATGATTCAAAAAAACAAAAATCACCATGACATTAGGGCACTCAAAGTTTCGGCCAAGCCAACAATTTGGGGAAAATTTGATCCAAATCAATTTTAATCAAATTGATCATGGATAACACTATGTTATCATCATTCAAGCATACTCAAACAATCAATTTCATCCAAACATGTTCAAATCAATTTTACCCAATTTTTACCCTAAATCAATTTCATGCTTAAATAAGGCTCTAGTACCATTGTTGGGTTTGTACTATAGTCCCAAGATCATTCAAGCAATGAAAATATGTGATTACAATAAAGAAGTATGGCGGAATCATACTTACAATGATCTGATTTGCGATGCGTTGAACACAAAACTGTTGATCCTCCAAGAAGCTCTCGGCCAAGCCCAAATTTGTGCTCCTCCAAGATTCGGTCAACCCCCATGTGTGCTCCAAGCTCCAAGCTTTGTAAATGGTGAATCCATGCTCAAGGGTTTATTTCCCTATCACCTTTGGATGACTCTTTTGGTGTGCTAGCACTAGGAAATTTTGCCACAAAATTTCCCCTTGGTCTTCTTCTTGCTCACGGCATTGAAGAAAAAATTGGAGAGAATTTTGGCCCTTGGCCGAATAGAGAGGAGAAGGAAGAGAGAATAAGTGAGTTGGTTTCTGTTTCTAAAACAATTAAAATATATAAAAATTTAATTGAATTCCAAATCCAAAAAAGGTACAAGGCAATAAAGCCTTCCAACCACCCCCATCAATCACAAGTGACTTACATCACATCACTCAAAGTGACAAGACATCCATCACTTGAATTACTAATGATGTGACGCTTGATGTGACTTGTGGGCCGCACTTGAATTTGAAATGTGAGTGGGTCCGCAAACACTCCTAGGCTCGGGTTCGCTAATTCCGAATTAACGAATTTTCCGTTGCGACGTAATTAAATCAAATTTAATTAAATAATTATGCCTAGCAAAATTACTATTCACGTCGCTAGCGAATTAATTCTAAATTAACTCGTTCGCCCGAATTAAATTCTAAATTTAATTCCACGTCGAAATCTAATTTCGTTTAATATATCGAATATATTAATTTTATCGATTAATTCCAAATTAATCATTCTCTCTCTTTAAATAATATTTTATCCCAGATAAAATATCTCCGTAATTAATCCCTGATTAATTTTTTCTCTCTATTAATTATGTCTGAGTCATACGTCATTGGTGAATCTTCAGGAAGCGACCCATGAGATCCCCGGATATGTTGGCAGTAAATCCAATCGTCAGACTATCCGAACACGTACGTACCTAGTTGTAGGCATTGCATTTTTTCATATCTTCCCGATGATGAGTCTCGTATGGAGACACTATCTCTTTACTTGTTAAATTCGCGCGGAACGGACGTTGGAAGGGTAAAGTTGGAAAATAGAATTTTTGTTGGATTTACTTCAGTTGTTTGGTTTCGGTTGCTCGTTGGATCTCTATTTCAAAGCTTATCATCGGCCCAAAACCCTATAAACCACTTACCAAACCATGGACCAAACCTAAACACCCAAGCCTACCCAAATGACCAAAGCCCATGCCCATGGACCATGATTCAGGCCCATAGCTCCCTAGATTAGGAATATACACATTTATCACATGCTAAAATCAAGTAAAATCCCTTCCTAATTAGAAGAAATCTCTTAGATCCCTTTCCTAATCAAATCCAATCACCATCCTAAATAAGGAGATTCATTCCTTGTGAGATACAAAGTAGGAGATGTCACCATCAATGAGAAATCCTATTCCTATTCGAATAAGGAAAGTCTCATCTCCCTTGCCTATAAAAAGAATCATCACCACCCTTCTTGACCCTAACACATTCACATAATATTCACAAAAATCACAAGGATTTGAGGAGCATAGACACGCCCAAGACCTTCTTCCTAAGCCGCATACACAAAGCCAAAACCCTCTCTCATTGCCGCATCCATCATCTCTACTCTACACCCTTCACGCCTGAGCCACCCAAACACACCCTTCCATTGCCGCATCCAGCCCCTTCACAGCCTTCAAACCACGCCAAGACAGCCCCTTCATAGCCCTAAAGTTTCGCAAAGCAGCCCCACACACAGCCTCTTACTGCATGCCTGAAACAGAAGCCAAAACGCCCACTACACTGCACCCTTACTACCGTAAAAACACCCCACTGACCTGATCAGTTTTGCCGTAATTTTAACCCTCATAACAGCCCTGAAACCACCCTAAAACTACATTAAAAAACCACACAAAACCCCCCTAAAAAACCCCCCCAAAAACCGCAGCTATTCACCTCCTCAAACTCGTCCAAACAGTCCCTAAAATGACCAAAATAGTGGCCTAAAAACAGCAGCAAAACAGCAGCGAAACAGAGTAAAGACAGCAGCCCCAACAGCAAAATATCGAGGAAAGACGTTGAGTTAGTGAACCAAAAGAGTTGCGGGCACCTGAGACGACAAAAGAGGTTAGACCTGAGGGCACCTTTTTACTTTTTTATCTTTTGTTTATTTTATTTATTTTAGAAATATTATCGCATGAGAGTCATTTGAGGCATGATGTGATTGTTGGATAAGCGGAATATGTGTTCCCTTTTTTGGTATATAGGATGGAAACCCGAACGTAAATTCCGTAGCCGAATCCGAATGGACGGTAGTGTGGTTTGTACTTGGGATACAACGCCACGTACCACTTAAGAGACACGTATTTTGTCTCATCCGAACTTGTGTTTGAGCTTGTTGTAGTTCGTAGGTTATTTATTTGTTATTAAAGCATGATTAGGTTGTTAGCATGTTATTTATCTTAAGCATGATTTAGTCGATAGAAAGTTATTTCTTTATGCATGATTAGGTTGTTTTCACATTAGGAATTTAATTTATATTTATGCTTAGATTCTTATTTATTTTCCGCATTAGATAATCGAGCATGCTTGTGTGATGATTGTATGTTATTGCGTGTTTGCCGTTATGACAACTTACTTTGAAGTATGCGAACTTAGATATAGGTTCTCATTGTTACTATTATGCATGCGGACTTAGGCGCAGATTACCCTTGAGCATGAATGTTGAATAGATTCGGTTAGTTTATTGCACAAATCATATCATCACAAGTGACATAAGTAAATGACCATTCTGAACCCAACGGTTTGAGGTCTTCCCTTGCGAGGGGTGAGTGCGGCCTTAAATCTTTGTCCCGGTTCACACCGAGTGGCGACTCCATGTTATTTCGTACTCCCAACTAGGCCGCGAGTCTAGAACAGCGTCGTTAAGTTCTGTGTCCTACAGTCTGGCGACTCCACTGGGGATAGAGAATTGGCCCTGAAATAATCTTGTAATGATTATCATTGGTGCTTTAGTTAACCGGTGTTTACAGTGGGTTGAAAGGGGTGTAATCAAAGGCATTCTTAAGGCTAAGTGATGGTTTGGTGTCTTCCTTCACTCACTACCTTTCAATAAGGAAAAGATGTGGAGGCACCTAGATAATCATCTACTTGTAGCCTACTGTGATGGACTAATTTGGAGGACTCGTTGTTTATTCCTGACACCAAGCGATAAGAGCCTAAGGGGCTTGGGTACTTAAGAGAGCCTCGCTCCACCCTCCATCTGGGGAATCTACAACGGGAAATCCATTTGACAGTCAGTCGCACACCATAACTTGTTGGCACGTACCTTTAGGTATAAAAAATGTGCGCTCACTTGGTCGCTCGAACCTTTGAGGGGGAGACCTAGTTGTGGGCAATCATTCGTCTACGAGTTCCTTTGTAATACCCCTGCAAACCCGCATATGAACCGTAGTTGTATATCCTATAGAAGTTGCCCATTTATGCTTTTGATAACCACGTGCATCCCATGCATCTCATGCATACACGCATCATGTTAACCCCCATGTCTTAAAAGCCATCATAGATATCCGTTGGGTTAGGAAAAAAAAGACTTGTCAAAGAAGAGTTTAGCAAACATAGATATCGTGGAAAAGGAAACCGAGGAACATAGAACTTTACTGCAAGGATAGAAAGATCATTGGGGGGCCTGTAAAAAAAAGAAAAAAAAGAGAGAAGAAAAAAAAAAAGATTGTTTTTGAGTCCTTGATAGTTAGACATAAGTCCGATGATGAAATTGATTGCTTTAAGGTGAAACCTTAGAAATGATAAACTCTTGATGTGCTTTTATCTAATACTTTGAGTGATTGATCTATATTAGACTCGTAAACAGTTCACTATAGGTTCTTAGCGTGAAAACCTGAGTAGTTGGCAAGGTGACTAGTTGAAGAAATTGTAGGTCGGTGAATGACCGTTTGCTTAGATGTCTATCTTGATTTGCTTATGTTATGATGTGTGGTATGGTTGAAAATGAAAGAAAAGTCTCTAAAAAAGAATTGAACCACCTATAACTGATAAGCGTGAAGCTACCCATGGGCGAGTATTAGGACCACCATGAGGAGAAACGCTACCTTAAAGGGTAGGTGTGGTGAAAAAAAAAGAGAAAAAAAAGAAAAAAAAAAGTTCAAAATGAAAAGAAATAGAAAGAGAGAAAAAAGAAAGAAAACCATACCACATTGAGCACATAAAATAAACTGCAGATATTATCAACATATATAGTAAACATACAGACATGAGCTAAAATTGAAAAGTTTGTATATTCAGTGCTTTAGTTTAATTGGAGGAAGCATCTAAAAAAGCAATGGAGTAAAAATAAAAAAAATAAAATAAAATAAAATCCGAGATCCGAGTTATTAAGTCTGTAAGGGTGTTTTAACACCTAGTGCCCTAAAACCAACTGGTTTGGGAGTCACTGACCCAAAGCTCGTTACATGGATCAAAGATACTGCAAAAATATATATATCTGAAGTCTGGGTAATTAAGTCCGTAGGGGTGTCTTAACACCTGGTGCCCTAAAACCAACTGGTTTGGGAGCCACCGACCCAAAGCTCGTTACATAGATGGAAGATATTGTATATAAATAAAAAAATAGAAAAAAAAAATCAAAGAAAAAATCAGAAAAATGAGAAAAATTATTCCATTGCTACCAAAAAGGTGTGAAATCTGATAGAACTTTAGGACAAAAATATTATTCTCTTATCAATTGCACTTATGACTGTTGTGGGAAAAAATAAATTGATTAATATTTTGTTGGCTGTGTATATGGAGAATGGTAAATATAATCGGAGAATTTACTTATTCAGTAATTTAAAATAAAACAAAACAACTACTAACTTGGAGTAGATTAGTCACTAACATCTTTATTCTCTTTTCGCTTGTCTTTTTGCTTTTGTGTGCATTAGTTTTAACTAACTTTTTACTTTTGTAAAAATGTTTGTGGGTATCATTGCTGTAAGCCCTCACGAGACTACAACTCGTCCACTAGGGACACCTAGGGGTTTAAAGGCTTGTTGCATATGCTAAATGCAACCGTGATCCCTACGAAAGTGGCTTAGTTAATTCTATTTTCATGTTATTTTATTTTATGTTTTGCTCGAGGACTAGCAAAATGTTAGGTTTGGGGGTGTGATGAGTGGTATTATATCACTTATTCCCACTCATTTGACCTAATATTCGTATAGTTTCTCGAGTTTTGTGAACGTTTTGTTTTGATGTATTGGTGTTATTTTGCAGATAAATAAAGTTTGGAAAGCATTGGAGGCAATTTGGGGCAAAAATGGACAAAATGCGTCAACAGGGATATTTTGGTCTTTAACGCGTCGCGACGCCAAGCCTTCCGCGTCGCGAAGTCTAAAATGCGCCGAACAGTGCTAACGTGCGTCGGGTCCACAAATCAAAATCTGAGAAAAGTTTGACTTTGCTAAAATACGCCGTGCCACATGTCACCATCACAGCCGATCTGCTAACATGCGCCGTGACATGTGTCAGCATCCTACGGTGCCGACAGTCATCATCGCCACGTGTTCCACGTGTCATTCCATGTCATCAGCCACGTCAGCAAGTCAAGAAGTCAACATTGCCACATCACCGCCACGTCATCATCAGCCAATCAGGAAGTGACACGTGTCGCAATTCTACGGTGCCGACAGTCTCTTTCCCACTTGTCGCCACGTCGAATTCTACGGTGCCGACAGTCTCTTTCCCATGTGTCGCCACGTCGTCGCCACGTCATCGCCACGTCAGCATCAATTATTGGATATCCTATCCTTATCTGACACGTGGCGGATAAGAATCTCAGCGACCAATCAGAAGCCGCCACGTGTCACAATTATTGAAGCCCAACCACCGCGCCACGTGTCACCTTATCAGCTTATCCAGAATCTTCAAACCAGCGTACCAGAGCTTGCCACATCGACAACATCTGGCGTAGCGACGCCAGAGGCCTTGGCGTCGCGACGCTGGAAGCCTACCGAGGCCTATAAATTGAGCTCAAGATTTCAGAATTCAGTGCACCATTCTCTCCAATTTCTTTGATGTAAATAGGGAGTTATTCTCTCTCTAAGTTTCGTTTTAATTTTTAGTTTTTAGTTTTTTAATAATTTTAATTACTTTTTGTAATAATATTAATTTACTTTCTTTACTTTTTACAGTTTTTACTATTCACCATGAGGAGGTAACTTCCCCAGCTAGGGTGAAAGGTAATTCTTTTACTATTGCTATTTAGATTAATCTCCCTTAAAAATAATATATTCACTATTAAAATATTGACTTTAAAAAGGATACCGCTTTATTGGTCGGTTGGTAATTTAATTTTAATCTGGTGTTAAACCTGACTAATCAAGGATACCGCCAGATTGGTCGGTTGGTAATTAAATTTTGGTTTCGCCTTTATGGCTGGTTTATGGACAAATATTACCGCCTTAATGGCTAGTTGGACTTAATTTGACTTAATCAGGATACCGCCAGATTGGTCGGTTGGTAATATTATCACGAGTTTATATATTATTTTATGCGAGATATCTAAATTAGTAGTAGTAAAAGTAATTCCTTTTACCTTAGCATTTTATTTTATTGTAATTTACTTTTCAGTATTTACTTTACCGCATTTTTACTTTATGTCTTTTATTTTCAAGTTTTTACTAGCCCTAGTTATGTGTTGTAACTAAATTAGATATCTGGGGTTGTGATGAAACCAATATCACCAGTTTATAAGGGTTAGATTATAGCTTGGGTAATATAAAGATTTATTTATTGAGTCTTAAACTTAATGCTTTTTAATTAACTAGCCATTAATAAAATTGATCTGGTAAATCTAAAATGAACTAAATATAGTGATTTTAGGTTTCAGCCTTAGACTCAATAGTCCACGATCTTCCTTGAGGATAGATAACCCTTTAATAGATTTCCTTACAGGATAGGAATATACCTGTCGGGCGGGGGTAGCCATAATTGGAACTTAAACTTACTGAATCCAGATAATTGGTTGACATAGATATGGTTCAATTGGGTTAAACTCGGTATTTGTGTCTGACCATCGACAGAGGCTTACACATAATTTAGTGTTCCAGGTTAATAAATCAATATATTACCCAACTTTAAGATAACCTTCATCTTAAAATGATATTGGAAGAAATCACACCCTAGATATTGTTAATATTGAATTTTCTTAAAACCTATTTTCGACAATTTTATTTACTTGTTTTTAAATTTAGAATCGTCACCATTTCAAATCAATCAATCAACTTGTTAGATATTAGTAATCATTTAACCTCATAAAATTAATAGTTTAGATATTAAGTCCTCGTGGGATCGATATTTTTAACTACTTGAACGATACGTGCGCTTGCATTATACGTGTGTGTTTACGCGGTCAGAGGCCCACGTCAGTATCAGTATGGGGCGAGGCCCACATTAGTACAGTTGGGACCGAGGCCCACATCAGCATCAGTTTTGGGGATGAGTCCCAGGGCCGAGGCCCACATCAGCAGCAATTTTGGGATACATCCCAGGGTCGAGGCCCACATCAGTATCAGTTCAGGGCGAGGCCTACATAAGTTTCAATTTGAGGGTGAGGCGCACATAAGTATCAATTCTAGAGATGAGTCTCAGGGTTGAGGCTCATACCAGTAGTAGTTTTGAGGATGAGTCCCATGGTTGAGGCCCATATAAGTTTCAGTTTTGGGGATGAGTCCCACGGTTGAGGCCCATATCAGTTTCAGTTTAGGGGATGAGTCTCAGGGCCGAGGCCCACGTCATCAGAATTTGGAATGAATCCTAAGGCCGAGGCCCATGTCGTCATAATTTGGAATGAATCCAATGAATGAATCCCAGGGTCGAGGCCCACGTCGTCAGAATTTGGAATGAATCCGAGGGCCGAGGCCCACATCGTCAGAATTTGGAATGAATCCAGGGAATGAATCTCAGGGCCGAGGCCCACGTCATCAGAATTTGGAATGAATCCCAGGGCCGAGCCCACATCGTCATAATTTGGAATGAATCCCAGGGTCGAGGCCCACGTCGTCAGAATTTGGAATGAATCCCAGGGCCGAGGCCAACGTCGTCAGAATTTGGAATGAATCCAGGGAATGAATCTCAGGGTCGAGGCCCACGTCTTCAAAATTTGCAATGAATCCAAGGAATGAATCCCAAGGCCGAGGCCCACGTCGTCATAATTTGGAATGAATCCCAGGGTCGAGGCCCACGTCGTCAGAATTTGGAATGAATCCAGGGAATGAATCATAGGGCTGAGGCCACATCGTCAGAATTTGGAATGAATCCAAGGAATGAATCCCAGGGCCGAGGTGTTGGACATTATGACCCATAGCGTCACTATTTGTACAGATAATGGTGGTGTTGTACAAAATTAACTATGTGACAAAGGAGATTGCTATCTTATCATTTGTGATTAGATCACCTTAGAAATATAAATGATAGGAGGTCCTATGATTAGTTCCTGGATTGAGAATGATATGAGACAGTATCAGTCCCACAAAGGATTAATCATTAAATATCCCTAGTCAGAGTATTATCGAGATTGGACATCGGTAATGCGTAAAAGACTAGTATTGCACTTGTGCACGTTGTGAGGGCATAACGGGTTATAATTCTCATATATTTAAGTATTGGATACTTATGCAATGTAGTAGGAGGTTGGTGTTTCATTCACCGATAGTACGGGAAACAGCTTCGCTCTGGATAGACCCCCTCGGAATCCCATTGGTAGTATGACTATGTGTCTATGGGAGTCCGAAATCAGGGTAGGTGTATTTGGTCTTAACCTGAGACTGCACGCTAATACTTACGACAATCAATATACTTTGGTTGAGGTCGTCCAGGGCTTTAACCGGTTCTGTGTATGCCAATACTGGGTATATTGATATTCGTAGAGTATTGGGTGTGATGTCAAGACGGAAGTATCACTCCAGTCATAGTGGAGATGATGTCACGTAGGATATGGTATTAGTGCTCTTAAGTGCTGCGCAGCCATCGGGATATTATGACTAGGTCATGTATATCCGTTATAGAGACTAGTTACCAGACATCCGACATGTGCTTCGTACGGGGCAGACACGACTCCAGCCCCAGGCCCTAGCACGTGACCATCTGATACTAGATCGATATGAACTATACGATGTATACTACGCCTTATACAGATCAATATACCCGGTAAGGATTATTTCCGGAGAATTGGGTAGGCATGGCGCTTTGCTAGAAGCCAACCTTGTCTGTGAATTGGTAAAAATAGTACTACTTGGTACGTTACGTGTTCGATAGTCCGATAACCGAATTTACTGCCAACATATCCGGAGATCTCATGGGTCGCTTCCCAATGATACACCGATGACGTATGACTCGCACTTTAATTAATCTGGGATTATTTTGATGAGAGAGAAAATTAATCTGGGATTAATTACGGAGATATTTATCTGGGATAAAGTATCGTCTAAAGAGAGAGAACGTGATTAATTTGGAATTAATCGGTAGAATAAATTTAATAGTTGAATTTGATTTTTCTATTTAATTTATTCGAATGGGCTAAAATTAATATATCGGATATATTAATATGATTGGATTTATTACGAAATTAAAGTTGGACTTTAACGCGAACGAACGATTAATTTAGAATTAATTCGTGAACGACGTTCGTAATATAGTTGCGTCGCATCGATATTTAATAAATTAGATTTAATTTAACTAACGACGGAAGTTCGTTTATAATCGGATTAAACGAAACCGAGCCGCGCAAATGTTCGTAGAGATATTTGAATTTTGAATTCAAATATGTGGGGCCCCATGTGTGGTAGGTGTACCTACCACCCACTACCTTGTTTTGCTTTTACAAACCATTTACCCACACCTACCAAGTTAGGGAAAAAGGTGAAATGGTTTCACCTAAAATATAAAAGCAAAATATTTCTCTAGACTTTGTAACTATTATTATTCATTAGATGTATTTTAGTAAAACCCTAGACAACTCTATCTCTCTCCCATCTCCTTCATGTTCACGCCCAAAGGGCCAAAGCTCAATGTTTTTGCTGCTGAAAAACGTGAGCATTGAGGGAAGGTTTTGTGGATTTTGTGGCAAGATCCAAGTGCTAGTACACTTCTAAGAGGCATACGAAAGGTGTTAGGGAAACCCACCCACGAGCCGGGAATCAAACGACGAATTGAAGCTCGAAATCTTGGATTCTTGAAGACTCAAACTAAAATTTTTGAGCAGTGGACTGCATGCAGTGGGCGCACCTTGGAGGCTGAAAAATGGTTTTGTTTGTCTTCAAATCGTCTCAACCGATCAATGTAAGTATTCCGCAACTTCTTTGATATGTATTTCACACACATCTTCATGCTTGTTTGTGATCTTGGGACCTAGAATAAAACCAACAATGGCATCAAGAGCCTAGGGTCAAGCATGAAACTTTTAGGGCTAAAATTGGGTAAAATTGATTTTGAGCATGATTTGATTAAATTGGATGTTTGAATATGCTTAAATCATGTTGAATTGAAGAATGATTTGATCAATTTCAAGAAATTATGTTTGGAACAAATTTCCCCTAAATTGATGTGTTGGCCGAATCTTAGGGTTCATATTTGATCTTGGAATTTTTTTGATTTTGATTCCTTGGATGAGTTGGAATTATTTGGATAATGTTAATTTGAGATTGAATTGGATTGAATTTTTGAATTGAACAAAATGTTAGACATTATGTCCCATAGCGTCACTGTTTTAAATGATATTGTATTATTGTACAAAATTAACTATGTGATAATGAAATTGCCTTTTGCCGTTTTGTAATATTATTTACTTTGACTGTATAAATGGCGAAAGTCCATATGATTAGTACCTGGACTGAGAATGATATGAGACAGTATCAGTCCCCAAAGGTTTAATCATTAAATATCCCTAGTCGTAGTAATTATCGAGACTGGACATCGATAATGCGGAATAGACTAGTATTGCGCTTGTGCACGTTGTGAGGGCACAACGGCATAGTTTCTCATATATTTAAGTATTGGATACTTATGCAAGTGCGATAGGAGGTTGTGTTTTACCGATGGTACGGAAAACAGCTTCGCTCTGGATAGACCCCGCGGAATCCCATTGGTAGTATGTCTACGTGTCGATGGGAGGCCGCATCAGGGTAGGTGTATATGGTCTTAACCTAAGACTTACATCGTTAGTACTTGCGACAAAGCGGTAAACTTTAGTTTTGGTGGTTGGGGACCTCAACGGTTCTGTGTACAACTCTTCTGGGTTTTATCGAGAATCGTAGTGTACTGGATGTGATGTCAAGATGGAAGTATCGCTTCAGACATATGGAGGTGATGATCACGCAGGACACAGAACTAGTACTCTATAAAAGGTTGCAACCGTCGGGACAATATGACAAGGTCAGGATTGTCCGAT
>SKCR01035730.1:0-50582 GCA_019454045.1 Zanthoxylum bungeanum | reverse complement strand
CTAACCAGTAACATGACAAGCTCGTGCGCATCAAATTTCATGGTGGAATGATTATCGACTTTTTACGAGTTTGTAATTATATATATGTATTTACTATTTTTTAAATATTATATATATATTGTTGGGATTTATGTCCTAAAACTTCATGTATTGTAAACGGAATTGTAATAATAATAAATGCATTATTCATTTTATCAAAGTTGTTTGATTTATATCGCATATTGTCCAATTGTCTTGTTTACCTTGATTACTATTGTACCTTCAGACTTAGTGTATGTTTGATGCACAAGAGGATTTAAGTCTGAAGTTAGTAATCTAAATAGTCCATAGAGAGCAAACAAAGATGGTACTTTATTTGTGGTTTATCTATAGCTGCGGTATATTCTATACTTATATGACGACCTTGATCCGGGATCGTTCATGTAATGACATGGGAATGGAGACACCTTGTATGATGAGATCATATAGGACTGGACTCAGATAAATACGAATTTCTTTTAATATCCGTTAGCCAAAGAAATTTATTTTGTCTAATAGATGGTCATTTATGGATTCGATCTTAATCCTGAGTGTACTACGAACTCATGCATGATAGGCCATGTCCTTTGATTTACTATGGTGAGGTTGGTGTCGCATTCCCGGCCAATAACTACGTATTTTGGGAATATGGTTTGGTGTGTAGTTGGGAACGTTTTACATAGATATGGAATTCACTCATTCGTACGAGAAGCAGAATAATATCTCTTTTAAGAGTTGATTCGAGACTTGAACAATTTGAGCGCTCAACTTTTCTATACGAATAGAAAGTTTTATATTCATAATTGTTATGAATTAATTGTTCATTATATAATCAATGGTTCTTAAGAGACAAAATATTTAGAGGGGTTTAACGGACTTTTGACCCGGCTATATTTATGAGATATTCGTGAAGGGCTATATCCATATGTAATGACTATATCGATGGATACCGAAGTTGTTCAGTTTATTTTATCCATCTATGGTAACGAGAGTTCAACTTCGAGTTTTTGGTGGAATAACACAGAGTTAATAATTCATAATATTTGATTAAAGAGTTTAATTAATATTTGAGAATTATTGGAGCTCGGAACCGTATGTCCATTTGGTCCCCGTGATAGCTTGATTAATTGTAGCAAACCTAATATAATTAGATTTTCTAATAATATGCTCACATTATATTTATATATTATTAAAGAGATTAATAATATTTATTGTCACAAATAAAAACTATATTAAATTAGTTTAACTTAATATTTTCTAGAATTCTTTGATTATGAGATAATCAAGTTAGTAATAATTATGAGATAATTACTACAACATAATTGAAGATAATTTAATCATTATTGAGATAATGATTTTTATTTACCTTGGAGACAAAGCCATATGGCTTGCCATGCTCTCCAATTTATTATGTCTATTAGGTGGCTTGTATACACCTAATAGTTTTGTCATTAACTAATCCATTCTTATGATTTGGGATGGCCTCCACATTTATGTGTTTGCCATTGAAAGAAAACATTAGATGCTTAATGACAAAGTCATTGTCTTTAGCTTATCATTTCTTATGCTTTGGTATGACATTCACATTTTTGTGTTGGCCATTGCAAGAAAGCATTAGATGCTTAATGACAATGTTAGTTGGCTTGTGTAAGAGAATATAATCTCTACCATTTCTCTCACTTCTAAGGTTAACATTTTGCATTCATTCACACAAGTACAATTGAGAGAAAAGAGAGAGAGTTCAAACATTCACAAGTGTTGTGAGAGTGTCCGAAATTTCAAAAAGCCAAACACCATTGTGACATTTTAATTCTCTAAATTGTTTAGAGTTTTGATCTTTGTGAATGAAGCCCACACTTCGGTTTGTTGGTTTCGAGTCATAGTTCAGAAGATTGAGTGGTTGATCCAAGCGTTGGACATCAAAGGATTGATTTCAGCTATTACAATAAAGGGAGAAGGCAAAGAAAATTTTAAAGATCCATACCGGAGCTGGTGCCACCATAAACAACTTCCGCCGCGCTAAAGAAAGTCGTTTCCTATAATTGGCACAGAGAACTTAAGGTTCAAAAGTTTTCTTAACCCTTCTCATTTTAGTTTTAATAATTTATATGAGATATAGATTATTAAAATGCATGTTGTGATGAGTAGGCACAATAAGATTCATGAGATGAATGATTTTAATGTTCATGCGATGAATGTTTACTTTTGATTCATGTGATGAATGTATTGCGTTGATCGTTATTTTTTCTGGCTCTTGTTTTTAGCATTGGAAATGTAAGACCATAAGGTAATATTCTTTCAAGTGTTGTAAGTTCATTTCCTTTGTAATTAGTCCATTATGTAACCCTATTTGTAACTTGGAGGAGCCGATGCCGCGATGGACTTTTGACGGAGAAATTCCGCGAAGAACTCAACAACACTCTATGGAACAAGATTTGAAGACCAATGGATGTCTTGGATTTATTGACTAATTAGATTAGTATAGAAAAATAAGAGCCCAGTCAACGCAATTTGTAATGTGAATGTTTTTGCAATTTCCAGCCCTTGGACGCAACCCTTATCGCGTCGCGACGCGCTACGCATACGAAACCTGAGGCTACTGCCTCGTTTGCGTCGCGACACAGGTTACCTTACGTCGCGACGCGACATCGAGCTGAAACAATTCCAGTTTCTGGAATTGTGGGCGTCGTGACGCCCATCAGTTCGCGACGCCCAGACCTGGGTTAATATGTATGTTTTAAATTATTTATTAACATGTCATATAACCTAGGGTGCCTACTCTTGCATTTTCACATGCCATAACATGTAGATATGCATGATATTCTAGTCATAAAATATGATTTTATGTAATTTAAAAGTTAAATAAGAATATGAGATGCATGAAAACAGACTAATAAGATTAATTGGTTTAAATGTTTAAAAATTACGAATTCAAGTTTTAGAAACAAATGGACCTTATGAGTACATTATTTTCCTTGGTATATCGGATGGAAACCCGGACGTAAATTCCATAGCCGGTTCCAAATGGACGGTAATATGGTCTGCCCTCGGGATACAATACCACGTACCTTTGGAATAAATAATGTGCTTTTATCGATTAAATGGTTTAATGACATTTGGTCTGTTCGTTGAATTCTAAATTTTAAAACATATTAGTGGACTAATAATTTAAGAGTTAAATTGATTAGATCACTATAACAACTTGATTAAATTAGTTTAATTAAGTTAATTGGTTAGTAGAGACTAATCAGGATTAATGAATAAATTTTTAAGAGTTAAAATTGGTTAGATCACTAAATCATCAACTAGTATTAATAAGGTTATGACTTTAGCCGAGCATAATCTAAGATTCATAAGATACTAGTGAGATATAAACCTTAAACTTTAAAATAGTGAGTGGGAGATGGGTATACCACAATATATCCCACGATCTCCATTGTTATCCAGAAACGTGAGATTCAATAGGCGTCTTGAGACGACTTTGCTTTCGTCCCCCTACGGATGATGTCCTTTTTGGGTCAATATCAGGTTTGGATTCTGAAAGGATAGAGACTCTAGATGTATCTGGTGATTTGACCTACCCTACGGTGACACTTCACTAGTTAAGTCAAAGGATTCCGAAATAATGGGTCACACTCACAAATGAATGATTAAGGTGTTAATCAAAGCTTCCTTGATCAAAATAACGGTAGTTGATTAATATAGGAATAAGAGTTATTTCATATATATTAATCAATTGAGAATGTCTCAATCTATCATGCGAATACTTGACCTATCCTACGACTGTACTTATTTGTGGGATGATAGATAACCGTGGCATAGTAATTCTTTTAGGTTTCTAATTAATTATACATTGATCATGCATCATGTTTAATTTTATGCCTAAATATTTGACAATTTTAATATGCGACAAATGAATGTTGAATGCACATTTATTTTTTTCAGCCATGGCATCTGCAATTATCTCAATTCTCAAACAACAAGAAAAATTAATCTTGGATAATTATGTTAAATGGAAAAGTGACATGAATGATATTTTGGTCTGCGAAGACTTTAAATTTGTCCTAATGGAGGAATGTCATACTGAGCCAGCACCAAATGCTGACAGAGCTGCACGTAATCCCTATAATAATTGGATTAAAGCTGATGAGAAAGCCTATAGCTATTTGATAGCATCCATGTCTGAGGTTCTTGCTGCACAGCATGAGCCTATGGCAACATCATCAATGATTATGCAGTCATTACAGAACATGTTTGGGCAACCTTCAGACCGGAAATAATATGAGACAATAGTCTCTATATTGACCGCTAGAATGAAGGAAGGCACATCAGTCCGAGACCATGTGTTAAGGATGATGTCTCATCTTAATATGGCTGAAACCCATGGTGCACGTATCAATGTGCAAAGCCAGGTGACAATGATCATGGAAACCCTTCCGAAGAGTTTCCTGCAGTTTAAAAACAATTGTTCTATGAATAAGTTGACTTTTACGTTGACTGAACTGCTAAATGAGCTCACCAATTACGAGTCTGTTATGAATGGTCCTCGTAGGTCCAATACCGAGGCAAATATTGCCGAATCTTCTAAATCTGCAAAGAAGAAGAAAAGCAATTAGAAGGCTAAGGCAAAACCAATGAAAAAGAAGAACAAAAAAAGCTCTAAATGATCCAATGCCAAAGGAAAATATTTCCATTGTGAACAACAAGGGCATTGGAAAAGGAATTGTCCGAAATACCTTGCTGAGCTTAAAGAGAAGAAGAATACATGTAAATACGATTTACTTTTTATTGAGTCTCTTTTGGTGAAGGATGATAAATCCATATGGATTGTTGATTCTGGTGCCACTAACCATGTTTGTTGTTCTTTGCAGCTACTTGACTCATGGAGGGACCTTACTGTAGGTAGCCTTACCATGAGAGTTGGGACAAGGGATGCTGTTTCAGTAAAAGTAATGGGATTTTCAAATTTGAATTTTAATAAGAGTTATTTATGTTTGAATGATGTGCTATATATTCCTGGTTTTCGCATGAATTTGATTCCTGTAACAAAACTTATGGAATGTGGTTTTTCTATTTCATTTAATAATAAGTCAGTTATTATTAGTAGAAATGGATTAAATATATGCACGGGAAACTCCGAGAATAATTTATATGTATTAAAGCCGTTAATTCATGAATCACTGCTTAATACTGAAATGTTTAAGATTGAAAGATCTAAAACTAAACGACAAAAGATTTCTCATGATGATACATATTTATGGCACCTTAGACTTGGTCATATTAACCTTGACCGGATATATATACTAATTAAGAACGGAGTTTTAAATCAGTTAAGACTCGGTACTTTACCTGTCTACGAATCTTGTCTAAAAGGCAAAATGACTAAGAGACCTTTTACTAGAAAAGGGATAAGAGCCAAAGAAACACTTGAGCTAATACATTTGGACATTTACGGACCGATGATTGTAAAAGCTCGAGGTGTTTATGAATACTTCGTCACTTTCATTGACGATTATTCTAGATATTGGTATGTTTACCTAATGCAGCACAAGTCAGATACATTTGAAAAGTTCAAAGAGTATCGTGCTGAGGTTGGGAACCAGTTAGGTAAAAGCATCAAAATTATACGATCAGATCGTGGAGAAGAATACCTTGATAGAGATTTCGAGGAATTCTTAGTTGAGCATGGAATTTTTTCACAGCTCACGGCACCTGGAACACCATATGGTGTTGCAGAAAAGAGAAATCACACCCTACTAGACATAATGAGATCAATGTTTAGTTATAGCACTCTACCTAGTTCATTCTGGGGGTATGTATTGCAAACTGTAATGTATATCCTGAATGTAGTTCATTCTAAGTCTATTTCTAAGACTCCCTTAGAGTTGTGGAATGATCGTAAAGCTAGTTTGCGATATTTCCGTATATGGGGGTGTCCGACACGTGTGCTAAAGAACAAGACTACTAAGTTGGAACCATGTTTATAGGTGTGCCTATTTGTAGGCTATCCTAAGGAAACTAGAGGTGGATTATTTTATAGTCCAGAAGATAATAAAGTATTTATGTCGACAAATGCTACATTTCTTCAGGAGGACTATATGAGAGAGTTCAAACCTCAAAGTAAAGTGTTACTTGAGGAGTTACTTGCTGGTACAACCAGTACACCATTGTCAAATGTTGACAAAGACATAACACCTTCTAGATCTGAAAGTCAGATGCAAGTTCATCAAGATACTATACCACCTAGAGGTAGTGGGAAGGTTCTGAGACAACCTGAATGCTATCTAGGAAATAGAGTGGTGCAAGTTGTTGCATCTTATGATGGTATAGATGATCCATTGACCTATCATAATGCAATGAAAGATACTGCTAAAGAGGAATGACTCAAAGCCATGAATCTCGATATGGAGTCTATGTACTCTAACTCAGTCTGGGAACTTATAGACCAACCTGATGGGGTAAAACACATAGATTACAAGTGGATCTACAAGAGAAAAAGAGGAATATATGGGAAAGTATAGAATTTCAAGGCTAGGCTAGTGGCAAAGGGTTATACCCAGAAAGAATGAGTTGACTATGAAGAAACTTTCTCGCCAGTAGCCATGCTTAAATCCATCAGGATTCTTCTTTCCATTGCCGCATATTATGACTATGAGATTTGGCAAATGGACGTCAAGACTGCATTCTTGAATGTCAATCTTGATGAGAGTATCTATATGGTACAACCAGAGGGGTTCATTACCCAAGGACAAGAGCAAAAGGTTTGCAAGTTGCAAGGATCCATTTATGGACTCAAGCAAGCATCTAGATCTTGGAACATAAGGTTTGATACTACGATCAATTCTTATAACTTTGAGCAAAACATCGATGAGCCTTGTGTCTACAAGCGCATCATTGATGGGAATGTGGTTTTCCTTGTGTTATATGTCGATGATATTTTACTAATTGGGAATGATGTAAGGATATTATCGGACGTGAAAATCTGGCTAGCTAACCAATTCTAAATGAAAGATTTTAGAGAGGAAAGTTGTGTACTTGGGATCCAGATCATTCGGGATCGCAAGAAATGACTGTTAGCAATGTCTCAAGCATCCTATATCGACAAGATTCTTGTGCGATTTGGTATGCAGAATTCCAAGAAAGGCAATTTACCTTTCAGGCATGAAATTCATTTGTCTAAGGAACAATCTCCTAAGACACATCAAGCTGTTGAGGAGATGAGACATATATCATATGCTTCATCAGTTGAAAGTCTTATGTATGTTATATTATGCACGAGACCGGACATCTGTTTTACAGTGGGAGTAGTCAGTAGGTTTCAATCCAACCCACGATTAGATCATTGGGTAGCAGTGAATCATATTCTTAAGTATCTTCAAAGAACGAGAAATTATATGCTTGTATATAAAAGTCAGGATATGATTCTGAGAGGATATACTGACTCTCATTTTCAGATGGATGTCGATTCTAGGAAATCAATATCTGAATCAGTGTTCACCCTAGGTGGTGGGGCTATAGTATGAAGGAGCATGAAGCAATCTTGTATTGCTGATTCCACCATTAAGGCTGAATATGTAGCAGCTTGTGAAGCAGATAAGGAAGTAATCTGGCTCCGTATGTTCTTGGCAGATTTGGAAGTTGTTCCAGATATGGATAAACCGCTCATACTTTATTGTGATAATAGTGGTGCAGTGGCGAACTCCAAAGAGCCAAGAAGCCACAAGAGGGGTAAACATATTGAGAGGAAATATCACCTCATCAGGGAGAAATTGCAGAGAGGAGATATCGCTATCACGTAGATTCCATCCGTAGACAACCTGGCTGATCCGTTTACAAAGACCTTATTGGCTAAAGTGTTTGAAGGTCACCTAAAAGATTTAGGATTACCTGACATGTCTCATTTGCTCTAGTCTAACTGGGAGATTGTTGGGAGTTATGTCCTAAAGCTTCATGGATTGTATTGTAATAATAATAAATGTATTATTCATGTTATCAAAGTTGTTTGATTTATATCGCATATTGTCCAATTGTCTTGTTTACCTTGATTATTATTGTACCTTCAGACTTAGTATGTTTGATGCACAGGAGGATTTAAGTCTGAAGGTAGTAATCTAAATAGTCCATATAGAGCAAACAAAGATGGTACTTTATTTGTGGTTTATCTATAGATGCTGTCCATTCTATACTTATATGAAGACCTTGATCCGGGATCGTTCATGTAGTGATATGGGAATGAAGACACCTTGTATAATGAGATCATATAGGATTGGACTCAGATAAATACGAATTTCTTTTAATATCCGTTAACCGAAGAAATTTATTTTGTCTAATAGATGGTCATTTATGGATTCAATCTTAATCCTGTGTATACTACGAACTCATGCATGATAGACCATGTCATTTGATTTACTATGGTGAGGTTGGTGTCGCATTCCCGACCAATAACTACGTATTTTGGGGATATGGTTTGGTGTGTAGCAGAGAATATTTTACATAGATATGGAATTCACTCATTCGTACGAGAAGCAGAAGAGTATCTCTTTTAAGAGTTGATCCGGGACTTGAACAATTTTAGCGCTCAACTTTTCTATTATGAAAAGAAAATTTTATATTCATAATTGTTATGAATTGATAGTTCATTATAGAATCAATGGTGCTTAAGAGATAAAGAATTTAGAGGGGTTTAATGGACTTTTGACCCAGCTCTATTTATGAGATATTCTTGAAGGGCTTTATCCATATATAATGACTATATCAATGGACACCGAAGTTGTTCGGTTTATTTTATCCATCTATGGTAACGGGAGTTCAACTTTGATTTTTTAGTGAAATAACATAGAGTTAATAATTCGTAAAATTGATTAAAGACTTTAATTAATATTTCTGAATTATTGGAGCTCGGAACCGTTGGTCCATTTGGTCCCCGTGCTAGCTCGATTAACTATAGCAAACCTAATATAATTAGATTGTCTAATAACTATAGCAAACGAAAACTATGTTAAATTAGTTTAACTTAATATTTTCTAGAATTATTTAATTATGAGTTAAAGTCTTGATTATGAGATAATCGAGTTAGTAATAATAATGAGATAATTATTACAACATAATTGAAGGTAATTTAATCATAATTGAGATATTGATTTTTATTTACCTTGGAGACAAAGCCATATGGCTTGCCATGCTCTCTAATTTATTATGTCTATTAGGTGGCTTGTATAAACCTAATAGTTTTGTCATTAGCTAATCCATTCTTATGCTTTGGTATGGCCTCCATATTTATGTGTTTTCCATTGAAAGAAATCATTAGATTCTTAATAACAAAGTCATTGTCTTTAGCTTATCATTTCTTATACTTTGGTATGGCATTCACATTTTTTATGTTGGACATTGCAAGAAAGCATTAGATGCTTAATGACAAGGTTAGTTGACTTGTGTAAGAGAATATAATCTCTACCATTTCTCTCACTTCTAAGGTTAACATTTTGCATTCATTCACACAAGTGCGATTGAGAGAAAAGAGAGAGAGTTCGAACATTCACAAGTGTTGTGAGAGTGTTTGAAATTTCAAAAAGCCAAACACCATTGTGACATCTTAATTCTCTAAATTATTTAGAGTTTTGATCTTTGTGAGTGAAGCTCACACTTCAGTTTGTTAGTTTCGAGTCATAGTTCAGAAGATCGAGTGGTTGATCCAAGCGTTGGACATTAAAGAATTGATTTTGGCTATTACAACAAAGGAAGAAGGCAAAGAAAATTTTAAAGATCCATACTAGAGCTGGTGCCACCACAAGCAACTCCGCCGCGCTAAGGAAAGTAGTTTCCTATATATATATATGTATTATTAAATATGTGATTATTATGTGTTTGCGGATATTATGATTTAAAATGTTGTATAAATGTTTTTATAATAGGTACATTACATACATATTATAAAATCACATTTATGGGTTATCTTGTTGCGTCACAATTTGGATATTTGACCATTCATGAGTCTGTAATCCGGTGTGAAAAGTATCATGACTACCTTCGGTGAATATCCGTAAAGTGTCATGGATGTTTGACCATATAAGTCTGTAACTCTATGTGAAAATTATGTCAGGACTATTATTTGTGAAAGTCCATAAAGTATTTTGGATGCTCGATCATACATGAGTCTGTAACTTACGTGAAAAATTTGAAATTTGTCTAAGGTTCCGACACTATGCGAAATTATTCAACTATTATAATCTAATACAGGTCAAAATCATAGCGACTATAGTAAGATTCAATCAATTTTTTTAAATCTAAACAATTATATAATATTACAAGATATTAAAGTAATAAATAATCAAAGAGTAAACAAAATCAATATAAGAATTTTATTGACGGAGTGGAAAACTCGTGCGAGTAAAAAAATACTTCAGGTATAGACTACCACCCCAATCCACTATAATTGAGAAAACTTACAACGATGGTACATGACTGACCGACGTAATCACACGCGCATAATGCAAGCGCACGTATCATACAAGTAGTATAAAAAGTATCGATCCCACGAGGACTTAAAACCTTTTGTTATCAATTTAAGAAGTTAAATGCTTACAAGTATCTAATGGATTGATTGTTTGATTGGGTGGTGACTTTAAAACTTAAAACAAGTAAATAAAATTACTAGAAAGTAGATTGAAGAAAAATCAAATTTATAAAACTATACAGGGTTGTGAATCCTTCCAATATCTTTTTAAAAGATGAAGTGGTTATTTTACGTTTGTGTAATATATTGGTTTATTAACCTGTAATACGAAATTATGTAAAAGCCTCTTCCGATGGTCGAATACAAATACCTAGTAAAACCCAATTAATCATATTCCTATGTTAACCAAGTTATCTGAATTCATTAAGATTAAGTTCCAATTATGGCTACCCCAGCCCGATAGGTATATTCCTATCATGTAATGAAATCTATTAAAGGGTTATTTATCCTCAATGAAGATCGTGGGCTATTGAGTCTAAGGTCTTTAACCTAAAATATTTTTTCCAAGTTCATTTTAAGTTTACCAGTTCAATTTTATTAATGGCCAGTTAATAAAAAGCATTATGATTAAGGTTCAATAAAAAACCTTTATATTACCCAAACTGTAATTTAACCCCTTATAAACTAGTGATATTGGATTTCATCACAACCCCAGATAACTGGCTTAGTTACGACACATATTTATGGGTTGTAAAAACTTAAATAAAAGAAAAGACATAAAGTAAATGCTAGAAATTAAATTACTGGAAAGTAAATGTTGGAAATTAAATTACTGGAAAGTAAATTACTGGAAAATAAATGCTGAAATTAAATAAAGTAAAAGTACAATAAAGAAAATACTGAGGTAAAAAGATCCACTTTTATTACTACTATTTTAGATATCTCCCCTAATATAATATATTAACTTTGCGTGATAATTACCAACCAGCCATATAGGCGGTATCCTGAAAAAGTAAAGAAAGGAAAGTACTGTGCGTAAAAGTAACTTGCATCTTTATGAACCTCTTCAATTGTTGCCTTGATTCCAACATCTTTGTTGATTTCAGTACCACTTTTCAAAGTAATGGCTTAGCATTGCTCCTTCCCTCAGTTCCTTGGATTTGGTTCTGTGTTGCTAGGAAGGTCCCTGGCGGTCTGTAACTCTGAGTATTGGCCAATTGTCCAATTTAATTTTCCAGTACTTTGATGGAAGCAGATTGACTTTGAAAAATAACATCATATGCTGCTTGTTGCTTTTTAAACATCTCTGCAATCCATTCTTTCATTTCTGGTTCTTTTTCAAACTCATGGCTTTTGTTTTGCTGTTGAAATACATGTGGTGGATTGTTCTTTTTCCCTGAATTATTGCTCCATGAAAAATTAGGATGATTCCTCCACCCTGGATTGTAGGTGTTGGAATATGGATTGTTCCCCTATCTATTGAAATTGTTCACATAGTTCACCGTTTATTCTTATTGGTTTGGCTCTGGTGCTCCTCCATATGGTGAACTTGTGGCTCTGGCGATGTTTACAACTTGCGTGCTAAGTGTTTCCAGGCTTTTGCACAGTTGCTCCAACTTAGTATTCACTGCTGAGTTAGCTCCAACTTCATAAATTCCCGCAATTCATTGAATCAAGCTTCTTTCTGTTGGAATCTCATGGTGAGGATATTTCCGGAGCAAATATTTGAACCTCTCCTAAGCTTCGTAGAGAGTTTCCGAGTCAAGTTGTACAAATGATGTGATGTCATTTCTCAGTTTTGTTGTTCTGGCTGGTGGAAAGTACTTTACAAGGAATTTGGTGGCTAGAGTATTCCAAGTTGTGATTGAACCTGCTGGTAGTGAATGTAGCCAAGCTTTTGCTCTGTCTTTCAAGGAATATGGAAAAACTCGCAGTCTCATTGCTTATTCTGATGCTCTGTTGTAATTGAAAGTTCCGCAAACTTCCAGGTTGTTGATGATATGGGCATTAGGATCTTCAGTTGCATTCCCCCCGAACTGAACTGAATGCTGAATCATCTGAATGCATATTTTGATGTCACACGCATTTGCTGGTAACAGAGGAAGTACAAAACAGGAAATGAGGCCGTTCACCACTGGAATGGTTCTGTCTCGAATGTGAATTGGTGGTGCAACTTCTTCCATATTAACGATTGTTTCTTGGCCTTCTCGCCTTTCCATTCTTAATTGTTCGATGGTTCTTTCAATTTCTGAGTCAAGCGGTAGGATTTCAAAGTTTCTGGTTCGTCTCATGTAGTGTCTGAGAACCCGAAACAGAAGAAAACAAAAATAAAAAGTAAAAAGAAAATTAGATACAAGTAAAGGTATCTAATCCTAAAACTAATAGTGAAAGATAAATAAGCCCCCGGCAACGGTGCCAAAAACTTGACCGGCGTAATCACACGCGTATAATGCAAGCGCACGTATCGTTCAAGTAGTATAAAAAGTATCGATCCCACGAGGACTTAAAACCTTTTTTTATCAATTTATGAAGTTAAATGTTTACAAGTATCTAATGGATTGATTGTTTGATTGGGTGGTGACTTTAAAACTTAAAACAAGTAATAAAAATTACTTGAAAGTAGATTGAAGAAAATTCAAATTTATAAAACTATCCAGGGTTGTGAATCCTTCTAATATATTTTTAAAAGATGAATTGGTTATTTTACATTTGTGTAATATATTGGTTTATTAACCTGGAACATGAAATTATGTAAAAACCTCTTCCGATGGTCAAATACAAATACCCAGTGTAACCCAATTAATCATATTCCTATGTTAACCAAGTTATCTGAATTCATTAAGATTAACTTCCAATTATGGCTACCCCACCCGACAGGTATATTCCTATCCTGTCTATTAAATGGTTATCTTTCCTCAAAAAAGATCGTGGGCTATTGAGTTTAAGGTCTTTAACCTAAAATATCTTTTCCAAGGTCATTTTAAGTTTACCAGTTCAATTTTATTAATAGCCAGTTAATAAAAATCATTAGGATTAAGGCTCAATAAAGAAACCTTTATATTACCCAAACTGTAATTTAGCCCCTTATAAACCGGTGATATTGGATTTCATCATAACCCCAGATAACTGGCTTAGTTACGACACATATTTACGGGTAGTAAAAAACTTAAATAAAAGAAAAGACATAAAGTAAATGCTGGAAATTAAATTACTGGAAAGTAAATTACTGGAAAGTAAATGCTGAAAGTAAATAAAGTAAAAGTACAATAAAGAAAATGCTGAGGTAAAAAGATCCACTTTTATTACTACTATTTTAGATATCTCCCTTAATATAATATATTAACTTTGCATGATAATTACCAACCAGCCATATAGGCGGTATCCTGATTATGTCAAATTAATAATTAATTACCAACCGACCAACCGACGGTATCCATGCTTAGTCAGGTTAAAACCAATTTACAATTAATTACCAACCGACCAATATGGCGGTATCCTCGTTAAGTCAGATTTTAAATAATTATTTTATTATAATTATGGGAGATTAATCTAAATAGCAATAATAAAGCTTTACCTTTTACCCCAGTAAGGGGGAGTTACCTCCTCATTGCTTGAAAAGTAAAAACTAAAAAGTAAAGAAAGGAAAGTATTATGCGTAAAAGTAACTTGAGGAAAGTAAAAACTGAAAAGTAAAGAAAAGAAAGTGCGAAAGCGAAAATTAATTACTGAAAGCTGTAAATAAACAAACAAGATACAATCTTCTTAGTATTCTTAAGGAATTCCTTAGAAGAAAGTATGAATTTACAAATGAAATGGCTTGGTATTTATAGGAAAAATTTTACCTCCACAAAATCCATTATTATTGCTCCACTAATTGCTCCACCAAATCCATTATTAATTGCTCCACTAATTGCTCCACTAATTGCTCCACTAATTGCTCCACCAAATCCATTATTAATTGCTATCATGTTTGGTGGGAGTTTGACTATTTTTATTTTTATTTTTATTTATTTATTTATTTTGCTTTGAAAATGGCTTTAATAATTTACATAACACACTTCCGGATGTTTCATCAATTTCGGTAATAAAATATTTATAATTTGAATTATTTTGTGCTTAAAAGTTGTAGATATTTGAGTCGTCTTAATCTAGAACTTGAATCAGCTCAATCCGATATCGGAGTAAAGAGTTATGCCCAAAATACGACAGTTGTGCAAAATTGGAATTTCTGAAACTGCACTTCGTTAGAACGCCCTTTCAAGTTTCCAATCTCCAAAATTAATATGTCAAGTCCAATTTTTTGCCCTTATTTGACCCACATTTCATCTTAAATGATTTCATTGATTCTCAATATTATTTTATCTGCAAAATAAACTATAACATATCAAAACGTTCATCAAACCCGAGAAACTAAACAAAATATTAAGTAAAATGGGCCTGTAAATATTGATATATTTTCCGCTCATCACACCCCCAAACCTAACATTTTGCTAGTCCTCGAGCAAAATAATAAAATAAAATACAAGAAACAATTAAAATTAAACTAAGCCACTTTCGTAGGGATCACGATTGCATTTAGCATATGCAACAAGCCTTTAAACCCTTAGGTGTCCCTAGTGGACGAGTTGTAGTCTCGTGAGGGCTTACAGCAACGATACCCACAAACGTTTTACAAAAGTAAAAAGATAATAAAACTAATGCACAAAAAAGCAAAAAAAAAAAAAAAACAAGAGAAAATAGAATAAAGAAGTTAGTGACTAAAAATGTGAAACTTCTTATCCAAGTCAATAGTTGTTTTGTTTCTTTTTAAATTACCGAATAAGTAAATTCTCCGATTATTTTTACCATTCTCCGTATACACTGTCAACAAAATATTAATCAACTCATTTTTCCCACAATAGTCACGAGTGTAGTTGAGAAGAGAATAATATTTTTGTCCTAAAGTTTTATCAGAATTCACACATTTTTTAAGAATGGAAAAAAAAATATATATTTTTTTTATTTTTCTGATTTTTGATTTTTGATTTATTTATATGCAATATCTTCCATCTATGTAGGGAGTTTTGGGCTAGTGACTCCCAAACCTGTTGGTTTTAGGGCACTATGTGTTAAGATACCCCTACATACTTAATTACTTAGACTTCAGATATATATATATATTTTTTTGCAACATCTTTGATCCATGTAGCGAGCTTTGGGCCAGTGACTCACAAACCAGTTGGTTTTAAGGCACTAGGTGTTAAAACACCCTTACAGACTTAATAACTCGGATCTCAGATGTTTTTTTTTTATCACTCTATCGCTTTTTATAGATGCTTCCTCCAATTAAACTAGAGCACTGAATATTACAAACTTTTCAATTACAGCTCATGTTTGTATGTTAACATGTATGCTGATAATACATGTCAACTGAGCATATGAAGATTCATTTTAGTCAGTATTATGGAGAATTCACAATTAAATAATTTAAAAGGAAATAAATAAAAATTAACTTGTTCCCAAATAAGTTGAGATACGTCTCAGGAATGAAAATTCCTTACACAACTATCTCACACCAATTTCACCTGATTAATCAAATAAAAACACAAAAATACAAAATATTTTTTTGGTTTTTGTAATTGTTTTCAATTTTTTTTGGCTTTTTCGAAAAATTTTGACTAAAAATAAAATAATAAAACAAGATACAATTTAATTATTCTCCTCCCCCAAACCTAAATGAGACATTGTCCCCAATTTCTTAAACAATAGAATAAGAGTTTAGAAAACCGTACCTGGTTAGCTGAAATTCTATATCTAAATGAAAAGTTAAAGGTTAAGATCCATATTTATTCGACGCCTCTTACCAAGATCATTATCGGACCAGTTTATCTTGGAAAGAATGGGGTTAATTTAAGGTTCAAAGGCTATGATTTGGTCAATTAAATCTGGGGCATTTCTGGCAGTAAAGAGGAGTTTTTTACATGCTTTGACACGAACCCATTTCTCTGGGCATCATCAAGAAACACACAAAGAAAATCATAAAATCCATCAACATTGTACAGTCCAAGCGATTTTTGGTGTATGTTCAAGTTTGCCCAAGATAGTACTGTAAAAATTTCCTTCATTGTGCCCACGCCTCCTGGTAAATCAATAAAAGCATCAGCATGGGTAATCATCTCTTCCAGTCGTTCAGACATACCTGGCACGATTAGTTCCTCGTCGTTTGATGATCTAATAAGATTCGCCTCCGCCAAGGGTTTTGGGATGATTCCCGAGACTTGACTGCCTCCATCCTGTACAGCCTTTGAAACGATCCCCATTAGTCCAAGATTGCCACCGCCATATACTAAGTGCATATTCCTTACAGCAATGAATCGACCCAATTCCTGTGCCGCTGTCACATATTCTGGTTTAACACCAACACTGGTACCGCAAAACACACAGATGTTTTTAACCCGTCTTCTTGAAGTAGCTTCCATTTTTATCTGGATGTCTTCAAAGGTGCAATGATGAGTTGAA
Source organism: Zanthoxylum bungeanum (assembly GCA_019454045.1). Classification (NCBI taxonomy): domain Eukaryota; kingdom Viridiplantae; phylum Streptophyta; class Magnoliopsida; order Sapindales; family Rutaceae; genus Zanthoxylum; species Zanthoxylum bungeanum. Next base: position 33,613 of record SKCR01035730.1, on the reverse strand, counting down.
TTTATAGAACCTGAAAAGGGTGAGTAATAATAGCACAAGTATCTTCCAAGGACGATTAGTAGCAAAATAGTAAATCGTGAAAGGTCAAAAAGTAACTTGGATCCTGTCGGAGAAAATAACAAAACAAATCACAGTTATTAGGAAAATACAAAGAGACATAATATTTACAATAATGTAACGGCTTGAATGACGTCTATACGTCAGGGACAAGCTTCTCATCCAATTTTCTTATAAATTGGCAAACATGGTCTTTTAGAGTCAAATTCCCGAGACTTAATTGTTGTCTTTCTTTACGGAATTGTGCATATAACATGCGAATTTCTTGATACACATATCCACTGGGATGCATCTCAAGTTTTAGATATATCATCCAAAGACTTCTTACTCAAGCCATCCCTAATGAAATTAATCATATCTTCGTGGTTATCAGAACCATTCCTAAAGATCGACAACGAGTATCACAAAACATACAAGCATGTTTATAAAAAAAAACACACATTCTTTTGGCTCTTCTCTTTTTAGCATATGTGCTTATTCCTAAACCAGGCATATGTGAAATAAAAGAGTCAAAGGACTCACCTGCCAATCGGACCCGTGCTTCAATAATCCAACGAATGTCAGTAGGCATACCTTTGATCATCAGTAGTCTTATCCGTTCTAAGTGAGCTTTGTAAACTTTTATCAGAGAATTTTGAGGGAGAGAAAGAAATTGCTTGTGAAGATTTACGAGAGCATCTGCCATCTTAAAATGACTTAACCTGCAAAAACTAAACACACAAAAATTAAAAGACACCAAATCACAATATATACACAAATTGCATGGGTTGCCTCTCAGCTAGCTCTAAGTTTAATGTCATCAGCTAGACATGATTTCCCGAACGTTAGGCTGGATCTGAAAGTGTGACACTTTCTTTTTGTCGCTCAAATGATTCTCCCCAGTAGTGTTTGTCACGCTGGCTGTTAACCTTAAATGTGTTGTTGGACTTGGGGTTCTACAATTCAACAGCTCCATATAGTAAAACTTGAGTAATCTCAAATGGGCCTGACCACCTTGATTTCAGCTTTCCAGGGAAAAGTTTCAACCTTGAATCATATAACAACACCTGCTGCCCTGATTTCAATTGTCTACGCATTATTTTTCGATCATGCCATTTCTTGGTCTTCTTTTTATATAATCTGGCATTTTCATAAGCCTTATAAGTGAAATTCCTCCAACACATTGAGTTGGTGAAGTCTTTTCTCTCATGCAGCTTGTGGATCAAGATTCAACTTCTTCAGTGCCCCATATGCCTTGTGTTCAAGCTCAACTGGCAGATGGCATGCTTTTCCGAACACCATTTGATATGAGGACATACCAATTGGTGCCTTGTAAGCTGTCCGGTAGGCCTAGAATGTGTCATCCAGTTTTTCAGACCAGTCCTTCCTTGTTGATCCAACGGTTCTGTCCAAGATTCTTTTGATCTCCCTGTTTGAAACTTCAACTTGCCCATTTGACCGTGGATGGTAAGCTGTGGAAACTTTATGAGTAACTCCGTATTTGGATAGGAGTGTATTGAAGTATCTGTTGCAGAAATATGTGCCACCATCACTGATAATTGCTCGAGGTGTTCCAAAGCGAGTGAAAATATTCTTTTTAAGGAACTTGATCACCACCTTTGAATCATTGGATGGCAGTGCAATTGCTTCAACCCATTTGGAGACGAAATCTACGACAACCAGTATGTACATTTTCCAAATGAGGGAACAAAGGGTCATATAAAATCAATACCCTTGTAGGACACAGAACTTGGGCGACGCATGCTGTTCTAGACTCGGGGCCTAGTTGAAAGTACGGAGTAGTCCGCGGGGAACTAAATGGAGAATAATGGAGTCGCCACCCGGTGTGAACCGGGACAAAGATTTAAGGCCGCACTCACCCCTCGCAAGGGAAGACCTCAAACCGTTGGGTTCAGAATGGTCCCTTACTTATGTCGTTGTGATGGTATAATTTGTGCACTAAATCAACCGCATCTATCCAATAATCATGTTCAAAGGTCACTTAGATCTAATATGCATTCGCTAACTAAGTCCTAATCTAAGTTTGCATGCTTGAAAGTAAGTCTTTAGACAATAAACACGCAATACCATATATTGAACACATTAAGCCATTAAACCAACAAAATAAATAATTGCTTAAACATGAGCATAAAGAATAATGAAATAACTTGTCTAAATAACACAATCATGCTTCAAAATCAAATAACGAAATTAAAATAAACCATGCTTAAAATAATAAATAAACATCCTATAAACTATAACATGCTCAAACACAAATTTGGATGGGACAAAACATATGTCTCTTAAGTGGTACGTGGCATTGTATCCCGAGTACAAATCGCACTACCGTCCATTCGGATTCGGCTACGGAATTTACGTCCGGGTTTCCATCCTATATACCACAAAAGGGAACACATGTCCCGCCCATCCAACAATCAAATCATGCCTTAAACGACTCTTGTGCAATTATATATCAAAGTAAAATAAAATAAAGAATAAAGAAGATAGGTAAAAGGTACCCTTAGGTCTAACCTCTTTTGTCTATCTTTGGAAGCGCGTTCCAAGTCCGTTGGAAGGGCGAATGATCCAAAACCTTTCCAAATTGTTTGCTCACTGTTTTTCCTTGTTGTTTTGATGCTTAGGCTGCTGTTTTACCTTCGTTTCACCGCCGTTAGGTCGCTGCGTTTCAGGTCGCTGTTTCGGGCGTTTAGTGGACTGTTTTGGGTGATTTTGGTGGCTTAGGGAGGTGCGTTTGTAAAGATTTTTTAGGGAAATTTTTGGAGATTTTTGGGATGGTTTCTAGATTGTTTTAATGCTGTTTTTATGGGCTAAGGACGCAAGGAACCTGGCCAGAACAGCGGCTAAAACACAGCAGTTCACTGGTGCAGTGAAGCCGTTTTCAGGGGCTGTTTTGGCGCTACTTTGGGCTGCTTTGGGCGGCACTTCAGGGGCTGGAAATAAGGTTTATTTTAGGGTAATTTAGGTCTGTGAATGGTGGTTGGAGGTTGGCAAAGGACGGGTGTGATTGGGGCTTGTGCGTGAATGGTCTTGGGGAGAAAGTGATATGCGGCCTAGGGTGGTTTCTTTGCTTCAGGAATGCGGCAATGGGGATCAAGGGGGATGCTTGGGGCGTGCAAGGATGCTTCACAAGATGCTTGAATGAGGTATTTTTTGCTAGGGTTGTGTATGGGGGCAAAGGTCTCTTTTTATAGACAAAGGGAAAAGGCTTTCCTTTTTAGATTAGGAAGGAATCTCCTAATTGATTTCTAATAAGGAATGCATCTCCTAATTAGTCAAAGCTGCCACTTGACTTGCCGTGTTGATTTGAGTTGATGTTGAGGTGCTTCGACCCCTGGTCCATTCCCGAACCGATGATGTGCTGTGGTGTGGTGGAGTCCATTCCCGAACTGTCACCGTTGTGGTCCATTCCTGAATCGATCTCCATTCCCGGAGAGTAGCTGTGATGAAGTCCATTCCCGAACTGTCACCGTTGTGGTCCATTCCCGAACCGATCTCCATTCTCGGAGTGTTGTTGTGATATGATGTGATGAAGTCCATTCCCGAACCGATCTCCATTCTCGTAGTGTTGTTGTGATATGATGTGATGAAGTCCATTCCCGAACTGTCACCATTGTGGTTCATTCCCGAACCGATCTCCATTCCCGGAGTGCCATTCTCGGCGTGCCATTCCCGGCGTGCTCATTCCCGGATTGTCCATTCCCGGACTAAATCTCCATTCCCGGAGTGCCATTCCCGGCGTGCTCATTCCTTAGCGTGCTCATTCCCGAGCTGTCCATTCCCGGACCATAATGATCTGACGTAATATGGGCCTCGCCCTCAGAATGCCATTCTCGGCAGAAACTGAAACTGATGTGATGTGGGCCTCGCCCCCAGAATGCCATTCTCGGCAGAAACTGAAACTGATGTCAATGATTCCACTCAGCGTATTGCAATTCCTCTCACGAGATCATCTCTGATAATTGGATATATTTTCGTCCTCAACGAATGCTTGATGTCAAAGCCAGAGAATCTTCAAAGTACTCGATATGCTCAACTCCGATCGTCTGAATAGGTGATCCAAACTAGACTCCTAGTGTGTGTGTGCCAAGGATCTTTCACAGCTTATTCCTTGAGCAAGTCAACTCGATAATTTCGCTTCGGAGAATCGGACCAGTGGGTCTAACCAACCTGAATGTCTTAATCACATTTTGTGATTACTTCAGCATACTTAACATGATATGGTCTTCTGTATTGCACTCTTGTCTCTTTCTTTTCATTCGGAAATTTTTTTTTCTTTGTTTTCTCTCTTTCTGACACAACCTACCCTTTAAGGTCGCATTTCTCCTCATGGTGGTCCTAATACTCGCCCATGGGTAGCTTCACGCTTATCGGTAATAGGTGGTCTTTTTCTTTTCTTTTCTTGCAGAGACATTTCTGTTATTTCTGACCATATCATGTATCATAGCGTCTGTAATCCAGGGTGGACATCCAGGAAAACGGTCATTCACCGATCCTCTGTCTCTTCAGCTAGTCATCTCATCAACCACTCAGGCTTCCATTGTTGAGATCCGTATTCAGGTGCTTTATGAGTCTATTCAAGATCAATCTATTCAGCATACCGGCGAAGAACACTTCCAGCACTCATCGTTTCTAAGGCTTCTACCTATAGCACACAATGTCATCACCGGACATATATCAAATTACCAAAGACTTCTTTCTCTCTCTCTCTCTTTTTTTTTTTGCAATTCACTCACTCACTCAAAGGAATTCTTCATTTCTGCTGCCGACACTGTGGGCTTCGCCCCCGGGATCCATTCCCCAAAACTCAAACTGAAAGCGGGCCTCAACCCTCAATTCACCATCTGAACCTTAACACTGATGTGGACCTCAGCCCCGGGATTTCTACCCAAACTCAATACAGTGCTTTCGCTGCTTCTGATTGGCTCATCTCCGCCGCTTTCACTTTTCTGTCTTCGAAACCTGTGAATACAAAACACAAAACACGAAAACAAAAAGAATGCAGTAATGGGTTATATGTATGCATGGATGCATGATTTTTCTTTATCCTGTTGGGATAGGTCTTCTGCAGGTGACCATCCAGTCTTGTGCCCCTCAGGCAAATTACAGCTTCAATCTATCAACATTGATGGGCTCGGTGAACTCATTTCCTTCCAAGTCTGACAGTTTCACTGCTCCATTTCCCATTACCTTTTGAACAATGTAGGGCCCCTCCCAATTTGGTCTGAACTTTCCCCTCGGGTCTGTTGTTGATGGCTTCGACTGCTTGAGTACTAGATCGCCTTTCTTGATCTTGGTGGGCCGCACCTTCTTGTTGAATGCTCGAGCCAGCCTCTTCTGATAAATCTGCATGTGATGTAGGGACTTCATCTCTTCTCATCCATCAGAGCCAACTGTTCAAACCTTTGCGAGGTCCATTCCTGTTCTGGCAGTTCTGCTTCTGCGAGTACCCGCATGGACTGTATCTCCATTCTAAACCGGCAGTACCGCTTCCATTCCGTAGACCAACGAATACGGCGTAGCTCATGTTGCCGTTCTCACAGATGTTCTGTATCCCTACAGAGCATATGGCAGCTTATCAGCCCAGTCTTTGTAGTTCTCAGTCATCTTTGCCAGATCGTCTTTATTGTCTTGTTGGCTGCCTCGACTGCCCCATTAGCCTGCGGCCTGTACGGTGAGGACTTGTGATGATGACCAATTCCGATCTCTGTAGCATTGTCTTGGTCTCTCCCTGAAATTGGACTCCATTGTCCGTGACCACATGGTGCGGCATACCATACCGGCAAACGAGATTCCGTGCAATAAACTTTGCCATCTGCTTGCTGGCTGTTACATTGCGGAAAGACTCAGCTTCTACCCACTTCGAGAAATAGTCAACTGCCACCACTATAAAGCGGTGCCCATTCGAGGCATTCGGTCGGATTTCCCCGATCATGTCAATTCCCAATGCTGAGAAGGGCCATGGCTCTGACAGCCCATGCAATTCTGTGTGCGGCAGATGATTCAAGTTGCCGTGCGTTGGCTTGGCATCATGACAGTGCTTTACCAGTCTTGCGCAATCAGCTTCCATGGTCGACCAATAGAAACCTTGCCTCACAATCTTGCGAGACAAGTTCAGTCCATTCATGTGCGGCCCATATACTCTGGCATGTACCTCGTCCATTACCTTCTGAGCTTCTTCTCTGTTCAAGCATTTCAGCTGAATTCCATTTGCCTGCCTCTTGTAGAGTTCTCCCTTCAAACTCACATACTGAGAAGCTAACTTCTGAATAGCCACGCGGTCCTTTCTGCTTGCTTCCTCTGGGAATTCTCCATGCTCCAAGTACCTCTGTATGTCATAATACCAAGGCTTCCCATCAATGACCTCTACTTCCAGTATTCTTTCGATCTCATAAGCTGGCCTACCTGCGGTTGTCAACACAAGCGGTCTCATCACCAGCTTCTCTGGATTTTCCCAAGTCACGGCCAATGTTGCCAATGCATCTGCCATCTGATTCTCCTCTCTTGGCAAATGCTGAAACTTACAGTTAGGGATAACATGCGTCAGATTCCTGAGGTGGGACAAATAAGGCTTAGTCGTTCTTCCTTCAATTCCCATTCTCCTTGCATCTGTCGGATTACCAGCATTGAATCTCCGTAGACTTCCACATTCTTAGCACTCAAGGCTATCAATGCTGTCAATCTAAAAGCACATGCTTCATACTCAGCCATGTTATTCGTCACTCCGAAAGTTAGCCTTTTGGCCATAGGCAGGGTTTCTCTCTCAGGGGTTACTATTACACTCCCGATTCATGCTCCTTTGCAATTCACTGCTCCATCAAAATACATCTTCCATCCTTGGACGGCTATAGCTTGGATTTCCTCGTCGGGAAACTCAAACTTATACTGATCTCCTTCAACAGGTTGCAACGCTAGGAATTCGGCCACGGCTTGCCATTTGATTACCTTGGAGGTGAGGTACTCAATTTCAAATTCAGTCAGCAGCACTAACCATCTGCCTAACTTCCCAACCAGCGAGGGTACTGAGTGCAAGTAATCAAAGGATTCTCCTTTGCTACTACCTGGATCTTGTAAGATTGGAAGTAATGTAATGGCGCAACTTTCTGGATGCCCACACGACTGCTAAACAAATCTTCTCCACCTCTTGATAACGGGCTTCGTACGGAAGAAGCTTCTTACTAAGATAGTAGACAGCATGTTCCACTCCCACTCATCAGCTTGTATCATCATAGCTCCCAATGCTTCTGACTCTATAGCCAAATATAATACCAAAGGCTTTCCCGGTCTCGGAGGTTTCAACACAGGCGGCTTTGCCAAATACTCTCTGATTCTGTCGAAGGCCGTCTGACACTGTTCATTCCACTTTACTGGCTGGTCTTTTCTCAACAGCTTAAAGATGGGCTCACAAACAGAAGTCAATTTGGCAATGAACCGACTGATATACTGAATCTTCCCAAGGAATGCCTTGACCTCCTTTTCCGGCTTGGGTGCTGGCATCTCGGTGATCACTTTGATCTTCTCAGAGTCTACTTCTATTCCTCCCATTCCAACCGTATGTCCCAGCAGTTTTCCAGACGTTACCCCAAATACACATTTCTTGGGGTTCAGCCTCAAGTTGTACTTGTCAACTCGTTCGAGGAACTTTTCCAGTGCTTCAATATGCTCGTCCCTTGTCTCGGACTTGAACATCATGTTATCTACATATACCTCAATCTCTTTATGCATGAGGTCATGGAACAGAGTAGTGGCCATCCGCTGATATGTAGCTCCGGCGTTCTTAAGCCCAAACGGCATCACCTTATAGCAATAAGTGCCCCATTCTGTGACAAAGGCAGTCTTATGCTTATCCTCATCGGCCATGAGTACTTGGTTATACCCTGAGAACTCATCCGCAAATGAGTACATGGCTGACAATGCTGCATTATCCACAAGCACATCTATATGCGGCAAATGAAAGTCATCCTTCGGGCATACCTTGTTAAGATCTCTATAGTCTACGCACATCCTGACTTTGCCGTCTTTCTTCGGTACAGGCACAATGTTGGCCAACACTCGGGGTACTTCACTACTTCCAGGAATCCGACATCTATTTGCTTCTTGACTTCTTCCTGACCTTCTCGGCCCACTCAGGTCTCATTCTTCTGAGCTTTTGCTTTACCGGCTTCATGTTTGGGTAAGTCGGTATCGCATGCTGGGCTATACTCCTGTCAACACCAGGCATGTCCTCGTAAGACCAAGCAAACACTTTGGCATATTTTGCCAACACTTCTTCCAGATTCTTCCGCTTTCGGCGGTTACCTCACTTGTAATTAGAATCTCCTTCGGACTCTCAGATGTCCCAAGGTTAAAGGTGTTATCTTGGTGGAGTTGATATCAAATATACTCAGATCATGCAAGGCAAAAAGGGAAGACTCATCCAAGTAAGCGAAATTATTGTCTTTATTGCCAACAAAAGAAGGAGTACACTCAAACAAATCTGGGAGGTAAATACCCTCATCATCTACGGGTATTTCCTCCTCTACAACAAGGTCCTCTTCGGGTTTCATCTTTTCGTCGAAGTTCAAGGCTTCCAGCTTCATAAGTTCCTCTTCCCACTTCTCGCTCTCTTCATTCTTCTCCTCAACCAGCGGCTTTTCTCCCAACAGGTCCTGGAAGATCTCAAATCCGGGTACCACTATCCCGTTCACCTCCACTGGCTCAGGTTCTCCCTGATATCCCGAGGCCTTCACAAAGTACTCCTTCAGATCCGACCCTTTCTTCTTGGTTTTCGGCTTGTCCTCATCGGATCGGTACCCCAAGCCCCTTCGGGTCTTCTGCCCCTTAAAATCTGGCAACGCTGAACCTTGGCCTGGCTCAAACTTCATCTTCTCCATGATCTTCGCCACTTTGGGGTCCACCCATTCCTCAAATGTCACCGCTACTTGAGCTGTCACTTGGAACCTTGAAAAAGGTTGGATCTCCAAGGCAGCAACGACATTATCTACTTCAGCCCGTATAGTGACAATTTCCCCTCCATTGAAATTTGACCATTTGGTGCAGGGTAGAAGGTACACCTCCGAGTCTGTGAAACCACGGCCTTCCCAATAGCAAGGCAAATGTGGCTAGAATTCCAGCACAGTAAACTCCACCATCTTCGACGGGCCAACCTTGACCTTTGCAGCAAAAGTACCCTCGACACCTCTCTTACTATCATCATAAGCTTTGATAGTCATACTCGAAGGGTTCAAATCCGTCGTCTTTACACCCAGCCTGGCCAAGATCTTCAACGGGCACACATTGATGGACGAGCCGTCGTCCACCATCACACATGAGGTCCTCTTTCCCATTACTTCAGCTCGAATGAAGAGAGGCCTGTTGTGATTTCTCCCTTCAGCTGGGAGCTCATCATCTGAGAAGGTTATCTAGGGAGTCCTTTTCTGCAAAGATCCCACAAACATCGCCGGACTAGCATCTTCCGGTACCACTATCTTACTCAGGGCTTCTACCATAGCCCGCATGTGCTCTCCAGATGCACACAATAACTCCCAGATGCTCAGATGTGCCCGAATCTTCTTCAACTGCTGTAGCACTATACCACCTTCAGCCTTCTCAGTATTCTCCGTTATCTCACGACCTTCTTCCAGAATTTCCTTCCCCTTCTCTTTCTCAGTAGTATCACTATAGAAACGGCCACTTCGGGTCTTTCCTTTCACTTCCTCCTCGTCGCTGCTTGAGAAGTCCTCCCAAAATTTTTCTTATGTTCCACTTCATCCTCACTATTATCCCAGATCCCCAGGCAATAGGCTTGGTGGTCAAGTGTTTCAAGGACAAGGCTTTCTGGTAATCCGGAGTTTATCATGTAGGTAGGAGGGGGGACTGAGTGATAGTTGGGTAAAGGATTTTGGGGTTGTGGTCGATCAGGTCCTGAATCTCATGGCGAAGACGGGTGCAGTTATCTGTGTCATGGCGTGTGCTGATGGAAGCTGCAGTGCGATATAGGAAGCGGCAGTATCGGCTCATGTCCAGGTTTGGGGGAGGCGGATTTGAGAGTGGGTTGGGTTCTAAAGGCTTCAGCAGCCCTTGCCTCATCAATTTCTCCAGCACCTTACACAAGGGTCTGCCAAGGTTAGAGAAACTCTTGTTCTTGATAGCCGCAACCTCCTCGGTAACAGGTTTACTGCCTGAGAACCCTCCAACAGTCCTCCGATTCAGATTGTAGAACTTCCTATTTTCGGCCTCTTCCTCCTCAATGTCTATAACGGTCTCTCTCAACTGCCGAAAGTCCGCAATCATTGAAGTCATTCTCCTTAACTTCCCATAGATCGAGGGCTTAGTCCCCTTGATAATCATCTTGATCTGATCTTTCTCTGAAGGCCTTGTTTGACATTCTCCACCGATCCACATACTCCTTAAAACTCTCATCCGGTCTCTGCTTGACATTCTCCAAGTCACGGAGGGACAGATCAATTTCAAGGTCGGTAACATACTGCTTGAGGAAGGAGTCGCCAGCTCCCTCCAGTCTTCCTTCATTGCTTCTCTAAACTGTGATACCATACCACAGGGGCTCCTTCGAGCGACATTCCGAACATCTTCTGGACCTGACGCTGCGACAAGCCCACCGAACTCATCACCGAGACATACTGCCTCAAGTGGACTCTTGGGTCTCCATTCCCGTTGAACTTAGCAATGTCGGGCATTTTGATGTGAGCGGGCAACTGCTCCTCAAAAGTCATGGTATCATAGTCCAACAGGTCTTCGTTCTTTCCCTTCAACTTTCGGGTGACCGTTTCAACTTGGTCCCGAAGCTTCTGCATCTCGGCCTGAGTTTCGGCTACTCTACCGGTAGCATATTCGGCCATATCATCATCAAATCCCGATACATCATCAAATCCCGGCAAAGCAATGTTGGACATGGTGGCAGTCAGTGCCTGTAGGTGCTCAGCCATTTTTGCGAGACTGGCCTCAATCTGATCCATCCGAGACCCCTCATTGACTGATTCGCTCATTCTTGCTATCGGTTTCTTGATGAGTCTGGTCCCCTCTCTAACCCAACAGGTATCTATCATGCCTTATTAGTGCCATGTGTCAGTGCATATGTGTGCGATGCATGCAATATATGAAATTATAAAATCATAAAGCAATGAACTATAAACTACTCGGCCCATTATCATTTTAAAATATTCAATCACATCATCGTGTGGTGCAAACTTGTCCCAGTTGAAAAGGCCCAACAGGTTTACACTTTGCGATGATATGGCTAAATGACTTCAAATAATAAGAGGCCCAAAAATGGCCCACTGGCATTTTAAAAGCTTTTGGCCCAACTGTTAAAAGACATGAACTTGCCCCAGTTTAAATGGCCCAACAAGTTCATACCATTTGACAAAAGTTCCAATTGGATCCAAATGACGGTGGTCCATCAAACACTTAATTATAAATGTCTAACTACGGGTTCTTTGTGGCTAAATCTCATAAGTGGGTTCACGGGGCGCGACAAACAAAGGCTCTCGCTGACGAAGGTTTGCCCACAACTAGGACTCCCCACTCAAAGGTTCAAGTGACCAAGTAATCGCACCTTTTTTATACCTTGCAGTGCGTGCCAACGAGTTACGGTGTGTGATTAACTGTCGAATGGACTTCCCGTTGTAGATTCCCCAGAGGGAAGGTGGAGCGAGGCTCTCTTAAGTACCCAAGCCTCTTAGGCTCTTATCGCTTGGTGACAGGAATAAACAACGAGTCATCCAAACTAGTCTATCACAACAAGCTACAAGTAATGATTATCCGGGTGCCTTCACAGCTTTTCACTGAAGGGTAGTGAATGAAGGAAGACACCCAACCATCACCTAGATTTAACTAAGCCTTTGATTTCATCTTAAATGATTTCATTGAGTCCCAATATTATTTTATCTGTAAAATAAACTATAACATATCAAAACGTTCATCAAACCCGAGAAACTAAACAAAATATTAAGTAAAATGGGCGGTAAATATTGATATATTTTCCTCTCATTCACACCCCCAAACCTAACATTTGCTAGTCCTCGAGCAAAATGATAAAATAAAATACAAGAAACAATTAAAATTAAACTAAGCAACTTCGTAGGGATCAAGATTACATTTAGCATATGCAACAGCCTTTTAAACCCTTAGGTATCCCTAGTGGACGAGTTGTAGTCTCGTGAGGGCTTACAGCAACGATACCCACAAACGTTTTACAAAAGTGTAAAAGATAATATAAAACTAATGCACACAAAAGCAAAAAAAAAAAAAACAAGAGAAAATAGAATAAAGAAGTTAGTGACTAAAAGGTGAAACTTTTTATCCAAGTCAATAGTTGTTTTGTTTTTTTTAAATTACCGAATAGGTAAATCTCCGATTATTTTTACCGTTCTCCGTATACACTGTCAACAAAATATTAATCAACTCATTTTTCCCATAATAGTCACGAGTGTAGTTGAGAAGAGAATAATATTTTGTCCTAAAGTTTTATCAGAATTCACACATTTTTTAAGCAATGGAAAAAAATATATATATATTTTTTATTTTTCTGATTTTTGATTTATTTATATACAATATCTTCCATCTATGTAGGGAGTTTTGGGCTAGTGACTCCCAAACCTGTTGGTTTTAGGGCACTATGTGTTAAGATACCCCTACATACTTAATTACTTAGACTTCAGATATATATATATTTTCTTGCAACATCTTTGATCCATGTAGCGAGCTTTGGGCCAGTGACTCACAAACCAGTTGGTTTTAGGGCACTAGGTGTTAAAACACCCTTACAGACTTAATAACTCGGATCTTAGATGTTTTTTTTTTACTCCATCGCTTTTTATAGATGCTTCCTCCAATTAAATTAGAGCACTAAATATTACAAACTTTTCAATTACAGCTCATGTTTGTATGTTAACATGTATGCTGATAATACATGTCAACTGAGCATATGAAGATTCATTTTAGTCAGTATTATGGAGAATTCACAAATTAAATAATTTAAAAGGAAATAAATAAAAATTAACTTGTTCCCAAATAAGTTGAGATACGTCTCAGGAATGAAAATTCCTTACACAACTATCTCACACCAATTTCACCTGATTAATCAAATAAAAACACAAAAATACAAAATATTTTTTGGTTTTTGTAATTTTTTTGGCTTTTTCGAAAAATTTGACTAAAAATAAAAAAAAAACAAGATACAATTTAACTATTCTCCTCCCCCAAACCTAAATGAGACATTGTCCCAAATTTCTTAAACAATATAATAAGAGTTTAGAAAACCGTACCTGGTTAGCTGAAATTCTATATCTAAATGAAAAGTTAAAGGTTAAGATCCATATTTATTCGACGCCTCTTACCAAGATCATTATCAGACCAGTTTATCTTGGAAAGAATGGGGTTAATTTGAGGTTCAAAGGCTATGATTTGGTCAATTAAATCTGGGGCATTTCTGGCAGTAAAGAAGAGGTTTTTTTACATGCTTGACACGAACCCATTTCTCTGGGCATCATCAAGAAACACACAAAGAAAATCATAAAATCCATCAACATTGTACAGTCCAAGCGATTTTTGGTGTATGTTCAAGTTTGCCCAAGATAGTACTGTAAAAATTTCCTTCATTGTGCCCACGCCTCCTGGTAAAGCAATAAAAGCATCAGCATGGGTAATCATCTCTTCCAGTCGTTCAGACATACCTGGTACGATTATTTCCTCGTCGTTTGATGATCTAATAAGATTCGCCTCCGCCAAGGGTTTTGGGATGATTCCCAAGACTTGACTGCCTCCATCCTGTACAGCCTTTGAAACGATCCCCATTAGTCCAAGATTGCCACCGCCATATACTAAGTGCATATTCCTTACAGCAATGAATCGACCCAATTCCTGTGCCGCTGTCACATATTCTGGTTTAACACCAACACTGGTACCGCAAAACACACAGATGTTTAACCCGTCTTCTTGAAGTAGCTTCCATTTTTATCTGGATGTCTTCAAAGGTGCAATGATGAGTTGAATTTATAGAACCTGAAAAGGGTGAGTAATAATAGCACAAGTATCTTCCAAAGGACGATTAGTAGCAAAATAGTAAATCGTGAAAGGTCAAAAAGTAACTTGGATCCTGTCGGAGAAAATAACAAAACAAATCACAGTTATTAGGAAAATACAAAGAGATATAATATTTACAATAATGTAACGGCTTGAATGACGTCTATGCATCAGGGACAAGCTTCCCATCCAATTTTCTTATAAATTGGCAAACATGGTCTTTTAGAGTCAGATTCCCGAGACTTAACTGTTGTCTTTCTTTACGGAATTGTGCATATAACATGCGAATTTCGTGATACACATATCCACTGGGATGCGTCTCATGAGTTTTAGATATGTCATCCAAAGACTCCTTACTCAAGTCATCCCTAATGAAATTAATCTTATCTTCGCGGTTATTAGACACCATTCCTAAAGATCGACAACGTGTATCACAAAACATACAAGCATATTTATAAAAAACACACATTCTTTTGGCTCTTCTCTTTTTAGCATATGTGCTTATTCCTAAACCAAGCAGATGTGAAATAAAAGAGTCAGAGGACTCACCTGCCAATCGGACCCGTGCTTCAATAATCCCACGAATGTCAGTAGGCATACCTTTGATCATCAGTAGTCTCATCCGTTCTAAGCGAGCTTTGTAAAATTTTATCAGAGAATTTTGAGGGAGAGAAGGAAATTTCTTGTGAAGATTTACGAGAGCATCTGCCATCTTGAAATGACTTAATCTGCAAAAACTAAACACACAAAAATTAAAAGACACTCAATCACAATATATACACAAATTGCATGGGTTGCCTCCCAGCTAGCGCTAAGTTTAATGTCGTCAGCTAGACATGATTCCCCGAACGTTAGACTGGATCTGAAAGTGTGACATTTTCTTTTGTCGCTCAAATGATTCTCCCCATTAGTGTTTGATACGCTGGCTGTTAACCTTAAAAGTGTTGTTGGACTTGGGGTTCTACTATTCAACAGCTCCATATGGTAAAACTTGAGTAATCTCAAATGGGCCTGACCACCTTGATTTTAGCTTTCCAGGGAAAAGTTTCAACTTGAATCATATAACAAACCTCTGTGAACCATTCTGCAACGCCAACTTGTCAATCTTGCCTATTTCTTGGTCATTCCATTTCTTGGTCTTTTTTTGTATAATCTGGCATTTTCATAAGCCTGTAGGTGAAATTTCTCCAACTCATTGAGTTGGTGAAGTATTTCTCTCATGCAGCTTGTGGATCAAGATTCAACTTCTTCAGTGCCCAGTACGTCTTGGGTTCAAGCTCAACTGGCAGATGGCATGCTTTTCCGAACACCATTTGATATGAGGACATACCAATGAGTGTCTTGCAAGCTGTTCGGTAGGCCTATAATGTGTCATCTAGTTTTTCAGACCAGTCCTTCCTTGTTGATCCAACGGTTCTGTCCAAGATTCTTTTGATCTCCCTGTTTGAAACTTCAACTTGCCCATTTGACTGTGGATGGTAAGCTGTGGCAACTTTATGAGTAACTCCGTATTTGGATAGGAGTGTATTGAAGTATCTGTTGCAGAAATGTGTGCCACCATCACTGATAATCGCCCGAGGTGTTCCGAAGCGAGTGAAAATATTCTTTTTAAGGAACTTGATCACCACATTTGAATCATTGGATGGCAGTGCAATTGCTTCAACCCATTTGAAGACGAAATCTACGGGAACTAGTATGTACAGGTTTCCAAATGATGGAACAAAGGGTCCATAAAATCAATACCCCACCATCGAATATCTCCACTTCCAGAATATTTTGCAGAGGTCATTCATTTCTCCTGGAAATATTTCCCGTTCTCTGGCACCTGTCACATTGAAGAGCAAAAGATAAGCATCTTTAAAAATATGGGCCAGAACAAACCTGATTGTCGGACTTTGGCTGCAGTTTTGTTTCCACTGAAGTGTCCGCCATATGGTGATAAATGACAGTGTTGCAAGACACTGTTGACCTCCTCATGTGGAACACACTATCTTAATAGTTGATCAGCACAATAGTTGAACAAGTACGGCTAATCCCAGACATAATGCTTGACTTATTTGAAGAACTTCTTTCGTTGCTGAGTTGTCCATTCCAACGGCCATTTTCCTGACACTATGTAGTTTATATAGTCAGCATACCTAGGGACATCGTGCTGTTTCATGGAAAATAATTGTTCATCTGGAAAAGTTTCTTTGATTATCAGTTCTTTGCCAGCTATTTCTCCATTCTCGAGCCTTGATAAATGATCTGCCACTTGGTTTTCTGTCAATTTCTTGTCTCTGATCTCCATATCGAATTCTTGCAGAAGAAGTATCCAACAGATCAATCTGGGCTTGGCATCTTTCTTAGCGATCCGATACTTGATTGCTAAATGATCTGTGTAGACCACCACGTTGGGACCCAGCAGATAAGATCAAAATTTGTCAAAAGCAAACACAACTGCAAGAACTCATTTTCAGTGGTTGTGTAGTTGAGTTGAGCTTCATTCAGAGTTCTGCTAGAGTAGTAAATGGCATGGAAAATCTTTGCTTTGCGTTGTCCCAAAACTGCACCTACAGCAAAATCACTAGCATCGTCACATCACCTCAAATGGAAGGGTCCAGTCCGGTGCTACTATATGATGGAGGCAAAAACCAGCTTTTGTTTTAGGATCTCAAAGGCTTCCTCTGGCATTCTTTGGTGAAGTTGAAAGACACATCTTTCTCTAGAAGATTGCAAAAAGGTTTTGTAATTTTTGAGAAGTCTTTGATAAATCTGCTGTAAAAGCCAGCATGTCCGAGAAAACTCCGAATCCCTTTGACAGATGTGGGTGGATGTAGTTTTTCAATTGTCTCGATTTTTGCTTTGTCTACCTCAATTCCCTTTTGTGAGATCCGATGTCCCAGAATGATGCCTTCTTGTACCATGAAATGGCATTTTTCCCAGTTGAGTACCAGGTTGGTATCTTCGCATCTTTGTAACACCTGTTCCAAATTTTGCAAGCAATGGTCGAAAGAATCTCCAAACACGGAGAATTCATCCATAAAAACCTCAATACTATGTTCCAACATATCTGAGAAGATGGCTATCATGCAAAGTTGGAATGTGGCAGGAGCATTACATAGTCCAAATGGCATTCTGCGGAAAGTAAAAGTACCATACGAACATGTAAATGTGGTTTTCTCCTGATCTTCTGGGGCAATGGAAATCTGATTGTACCCCGAATATCCATCCAAAAAGCAATAGTACTCATGTCCCGCCAGTCTGTCTAGCATCTGATCAATGAATGGCAGCGGAAAATGGTCTTTCCTCGTTGCTTTGTTCAGTTTCCGGTAGTCCATGCATACTCTCCATCCAGTCACCGTTCTTGTTGGAATCAACTCATTCTTTTCATTTGTGACTACAGTAATTCCTCATTTCTTCGTACACACTGCATAGACTCACCCAACTGCTGTCTGAGATGGGGTAATGATGCCAGTATCCAACCATTTGATGATTTCTTTCTTCACGAACTTCTTCATGATTGGATTGAGTCTCCATTGATGCTCCGCTGTGGGTTTGTACTCATCGTTCATCAGAATATTGTGCATGCAAAATGATGGACTAATGCCTCGAATGTCTACTATAGTCCAGCCAATGGCTCTCATGTGTTCTCATAACACTCTCAAAAACTTTTCTTCATGCTCCAATGTTAGCGAAGAAGAAATAATAACAGGTAATTCAGAAGAGTTTCCAAGAAATGCATACCTGAGATGACTCGGTAATAGCTCCAGCTCCAGCTGTGGGGGTTCTTCAATTGAGGGCTTGATTCGATCTTTCTTCGGAAGTTCCGGACTTTCCACTGGTGATGTCGATTTGAATCGGAATGGCTTGTCAAGATAGTTGATACATTCCGAAATTTCAGCATCTAGCTCACTGTCAGTCATGTTGGTAATGCAAGCTTCAAGTTTATCTGTGGGAATTGTATCAGTATCCTGAATGATATTATCAACAACATCAATTCTGAAACATTCATCCTCTTTTTCATCACTCAGGAATTTCACGACTTTGAAAACATTAAAGGTTCCTTATTGGTCCTGCACTTTCATAGTTAGTTCTCCTTTTACACATCAATCACAGTTCGACCTGTAGCCAAGAATGGTCTCTCAAGGTTGATAGGAACATCATTGTCTTCTTCCATGTCAAGGATAATGAAATCTACTGGGAGAATGAGTTTGTCGACTTTGACAAGCACATCTTCAACAACACCTCTCGGAAATACGAGCGTTCGATCAGCAAGTTGCAGAGAGACTGAGGTAGACATTGCTTCTCCAATTTGCAGTTTCCTGTAAATAGAAAAAGATATTAAATTAACACTTGCACCTAAATCACATAAAGCATTACCGATATAATGTTCTCCAATAGTGCATGGGACAGTGAAACTGCCAAGATCTTTCAACTTCGGGGGAAGTTTCCTCTGAATGATTGCACTGTATTCTTCTGTCAATGCCACAGTCTCTTAATCTCACAATCTCTACTTTCGTGAAAGAATATCTTTCATGAATTTGACATAGCTGGGTATTTCTTCCAACGCTTCTGCGAATGGAATGTTGATGTGCAACTTTTTGAACACCTCCAAGAATTAAGCAAACTGTTTGTCTAGTTTATTTTTCTGGAGACGCTGTGGAAAAGGTGGAGGTGGAGTGAATTTTTCTTGATCTTTTTCCTTTGCTTCTTTTCGTCCATATGTGGAACTGCATCTTTAGGAACCTCTTCAATTGTTTCATTGATTCCAACATCTTTGTTGATTTTATTACCATTTTTCAAAGTAATGGCTTGGCATTACTCCTTCCCTCGGTTCATTGGATTTGGTTCTGTGTTGCTAGGAAGGTTTTCCCTGGCGGTCTGTAACTCTGAGCATTGGCCAATTGTCCAATTTGATTTTCTAGTGCTTTGATGGAAGCAGATTGGCTTTGAAAAATAACATCATATGCTGCTTGTTGCTTTTTGAACATCTGTGCAATCCTCTTCTTCATTTCTGGTTCTTTTTCAAACTCATGGCTTTTGTTTTGCTGTTGAAATCCAGGTGGTGGATTTTTCTTTTTCCCTGAATTGTTGCTCCATGAAAAATGGGATGATTCCTCCACCCTGGATTATAGGTGTTGGAATATGGATTGTTCCCCTATCTGTTGAAATTGTTGACATAGTTCACAATTTCTTCATGTTGGATTGGCTTTGGTGCTCCTCCATATGGTGGAACTTGTGGCTCTGGCGATGTTTACAACTTGCGTGCTAAGTGTTTCCAGGCTTTTGCACATTTGCTCCAACTTAGTATTCACTGCTGAGTTAGCTTCAACTTCATAACTTCCTGCAATTCATTGAATCATGCTTCTTTTTTTTGGCCATAATGAATTGTTATTAGCCATTTTCTTCGATTAAGTCTCAGGCTTGATCTTCTCCTTTTGCCATCAAAGCTCATCCAGCAGCACCATTTCAGACTTCACTCTGGAGAATGATGTAACTGATGCTTGAACCTTTATTTCGTTTGCCATAAAGCGGAGTCAATACCTTGTATCGCTTCCTCATACGTAGCCGGTCCGTCTTCCTCAATAATATTAATATCTACATAAGGTGAAATCAGAAACCCATACCTCTCAGGTTGTTTTCTGACTCTCTCCGACCTATGTGGTTTTTGTGTATTAGAAGATTGTGGTACAGTCTCATCTCTGATGAACAGTTCATGTTCCATGAGGGAGTCGGTGCCAGGAACAGTATCACTCAGATTTTCATCGAGTTTTACTTTCCTCCCACTTACCATTGCATTTAGGAATTCCTTTTCTAGGAATACCGCATGGAGAGCAACAAATGTTTTGTTCTCTTGTGGGTGGTAGAAGTAATATGCTTTGGTTTCCCTAGGATAACCTAAAAATAGGCACTTATCCGATTTGGGTTCTAATTTGGTACTATCCAAACGTTTAACGTATGATCAACATCCCCAAATCTTCAGAAATGAGAAACCCGGTTTCTTTCCTGTCTATATTTCATATGGAGTCTGTCCAATAGACTTTGACGGAATGTTATTCAAAATAAGTATTGCATTGTTCAATGCGTATCCCCATAAGGAAATTGGTAGCTCAGTGCGACTCATCATTGACCTTACCATGTCCAACAAAGTTCAGTTTCTCCGTTCGGACACACCATTCAGTTGAGGTGTTCCAGGAGGAGTCCACTGTGAAAGAATACCATATTATTTTAAGTAATCAAGAAACTCATTGCTTAAGTATTCTCCACCATGGTCCGACCGTAATATTTTAATACTTTTACCGGTCTGTTTTTCTACTTCGTGTCGAAACTCTTTGAATTTCTCAAAAGTTTCCGACTTGTGTCTCATAAGATACACATAATCATAACGCGATGCATCATCCATAAAGATTATGAAGTATTCATATCCACCTCTATCCTGGCTAGACATGGGCCCACATACGTCACTATGAACAAGGGCTAACAGTTCGGTGGCACGTACACCCTTACCACTAAAAGGTATTTTAGGAATTTTACCTAATAAACATGATTCACATACGTCATATGAATTAGGATCAAATTCGTCAAAGTATCCACTCTTCGAAAGTGTGGATATACGAGTCTTGTTAATGTGTCCCAGACGATAATATCACAGATAAGTTTCATTTGTTTTACTCAATTTGAGCCTTTTGTTTGTCATGTTATATGTTTGAGATTCATTTATATTCAAAATATAAAGACCATGATTAACATCAACTGTACATATCAAAACATCATTTTTATATACAAAACACCCAGTGTTCCGAAATACAAAGGTATACCTGCATCGGGTTAAATTAGATATAGAGATGATATTTCTAGTCAAACTAGGTACAAAATAAAAGTCTCCTAAGTTAAGTACATGCCCCGAGGGCAGATTCAAAACATATGTGCCAACAGCCAAAACGGCGACTCTTGTCCCATTTCCGACTCGGAGGTCGATCTCTCCTAAAGCCAATCTCCTGCTAATCTGCAGATTCTGCACATCATTACATATGTGAGTACCACATCCAGAATCAAAAATCTAATTTTTATAACCAGTGGTGGACATGTTTATTTCAATAACAAACATACTCGAAGCCGGAGCCTTGCCCGCCTTCACTTCCTTCATGTGCTCCTTGTACTCACGTAGTCACGTTTTCAGTGACCCCATTTACCACAATGTAGGCAGAAATCTTGGGATATGTCCTTTATCTTCCTAGAAGACTTTGATGATTTGCCCTTACCATTCCTTTTCTTCTTCTTCACACCTCCAGAAGCATTCGGCCAAGCCTTGGCCTTATGAGATGTCGAAGTAAGATGTGTCTCGCGCTTCTTGCCCTTCAGAAGCTCTGTCACTGCCTCCTTGAGCATAGCCATCAACTCTCCAAGAG
Organism: Zanthoxylum bungeanum; assembly: GCA_019454045.1. NCBI lineage: Eukaryota > Viridiplantae > Streptophyta > Magnoliopsida > Sapindales > Rutaceae > Zanthoxylum > Zanthoxylum bungeanum. Next base: position 12,146 of record SKCR01035730.1, on the reverse strand, counting down.
TATTCTCTTGGTTCATCATGTTGTAGTTCATGATGAACCCGCCCCAGCTGTCGGGCAGAGAGTGTAAGATCAAATCTATAGAAGTCTCGGCCTCAAGGTTATGCCTAGGTGACCTAACTGTTCGATGTCAGCAATCATCTGCGACACATAGTGCTCGACAGATGTACCCTCTGATATACACGAGCAAAAGAGCTTTTATTGTAATTCTCACTTCTGAGATCTAAGGTTAGATCTGTGAAGGTCCTTCAATTTCAACATCATGTTGTAAGAATCAAATCCTTTGTTCTGATGACGAAATTGCGGAGTCATTGCAGCAAGCATGACGGACTGAACAGTAAATTTATCATCACGGTGAGTCTTCCAAAGCTCACACTCTACTATTTGTTCAGGTCCGGGCTCTAGCCCAAGAGGTCTCTCTATCGAATAGAGTAACTTCTCAGCTCCCAGGACTATCCTGAGGTTCATCTCCCAATATGGAAAATTGGAGCCGTTAAAGACATTATCGCCCATGACGATATCCCTAACTCTAATCTTTCCAGCCATCTCGATTGCAAAAGTCCAACTATTCAATCAACGATATCGGGTACACTCAAAATGTAATGGTTACTATAGTCCAACTATATAACCAACTACAATTGGAGTAGTGTCTTGTACAGTCTAACTGTTCAAAGAAAGCAAAAAAATAAATATTGGTCCAACTAATATATTTATAACGACAATAAATAAAATAAAAGAGCGTGTATCAGCAAGTATTAAACAAAATTGCAAATTTAATACTGGCCTCCCACTATTTTTTGGTGAGCCTCTAACCCTCTGTTGAGTACTCAGGAAACTCAGTTTCCTAGTGGGCTAGGATCCCGTTAAATAACACAACCTTGACTTTGGCCAACAAGCTGTATGAAACTTAACTAGGTAGATCTCTAAGATTAATTGGATCCCATCCAATTCCTAGATCCTGTAGGTGGACCTCCAAGTCCAAGATATATATCCAATATATATTTCCTAACTTTTTCCTCTGAATCAACTAAGCCTTGGCTTTGGCTCAACAAGCTTAATGATTCCAGTTAAGCGTGACCCATTGACAGTGGGAAAGCTTCGTAATCCACTTCGATGTACAGAAGTGACCTTGACTTTGGCCAGCAAGTCACAACTGCCCAAGACATGCGATATATAAAAAGCTTTCGTGGTTCAAACACATCCGCGATGGACAATGATCTTGACTTTGGCCAACAAATTAAAGTCAATCTTGGATCTTGAGAAAGAACCACTCAATGGAAGGAAAAACTCTTAATATTGATTGAGGGTTTTTCGCGTATTTGACAACCAATTTATTATCTTTGATTATGTCTCATCATACACTCTTAAACATGCATTCTAAAAGCATAATAAGGCGCGAATAAATTAATAATGATATGTGGATGAATATTTAATATAATTTATTCCTAGAACAAATCACTCTCTTTCCTTTCCTCTCTCCCACTAGCACTTTACATACTTCTACCTAATTGCATAATACATTAAAGAAACCTCATTTACATTGAGAGGAATTGGTGAGAAGAGAAATACAAAGAGATAAGGAGGTGAAAGGCTGGACACGCATGTCCAATTTAAATAAATTCTAAATTTACAACAATTTCCAAAATTGCCCCCACCCATCTAATATCCATCCGATATACATTATTCATACAAATACATCCAAGTATTCACACAAAGCATGATGTTCAATCAATCTAATCCAATTAATTAATCTTTGATTAATGACCATCAAATGTTCATACAATGATTTAATTTGCGCGAGTCCAACTCGTTTAAGAATAAATACTCAAAGTAAGTATTTTTGAATTATATCGAACTATAATTTTAAATCCCAATTTAAATTGTATCCAATACTAATTCATATTTAATTCCAAATTAAATAATTACACTTAGAATTGTGCCTTTTAGACTTGGATTACAAATCCAATCTAAATGATCTCAAAGGCCCAATTAACATCCAATACTATTCAATTAAAGTCCAATGGGATTTCAATTAATTCTTTAGGCATGGGCTTTGGCCATAATGGATCAAACCCAAAATTCCAAGCCCAAATAGGAATCACCCTATGCCAAAAATAAATTTAGGCCCATTAGGCCCAAATAAATTTTTAAAGGCCCAAAGTCATATTTGGACTTTATGGAAATGGTTTTAGGCCCAATTGGATCCAACCCAATTGTCCAAAACCAAACTTGGCCCAACCAAGCCCATTAGCCCAAATATAACAATTAGCCCAATCCAATTTTAAAGACTAATTTATATTAACATAATATTCCAAATATCACATTAATTTAATTAAAGTGTAAATAATATAATTAATCAACTAATCTAATGTTTCCAAAATACTAATTAATCCAATTAATCATGCTAAACATTTCAATTCATGTCCAACACAAATTGAAGCAAAATAATTCATTCCAACATGTTATAGCTCACGACAATAGGAAAAAATAATATCCAATTTTGATTTCAATCCAATAAAATCATCAATCAATATTCATTTCATGCCTTAAACTCATCCAGTAGTAAATCAAAAATTACCATGAGTGTTTCCATGGGTTCATGCATTCGGCCAAGAGATGGATTTGGGGAAAAATAATCCAATTAATTTTTAACAATCCAATTGTACATAACTCCAAGTTATCATCATCCCAACCATAACGAAACAACCAATTTCAAATTTTCATACTCCAAGCAAAAATCCCCAAATAAAGTCCATAAACCCTAGAATTTTAAATCAAGTTTAGGTGGCGCTCTGATACCATTGTTAGTGTCCTAGACATTCCAATGATCTCTAAACATTGATTATAGTGTGAATAATCAAGATAAGTTTGTGGAATTAACTTACATTGATTGGATGAGAAGTTCAAAACTTATATTGTAGATGGAAGCTCCAAGCTTTGTAATGAATTCCAAACTCAATGGTGAGTTTCCCTATCACCTTCAAAGACTCCCAAAGTGCTAGAAATGCTTGAAATTTACAACAAAATTTCTAAGTAGTGAGAAGAAGCTCACGACAATATGAGGAGGGAGAGGAGAGAGTTTGATATTTTTTTCCAAAAACTAATACACAAGTTGACTTCCAAAGTTGTGTATTTCTTTTCCAAAAGGCAAGTTGTGTTTCCAAAGTTGGTGGTTGAGAGAATTAAATGAATTAATTACTTTTCTCAACTACTTCCATCACATGTCAAACACTTGATTTAAGTTGTGGGTTTCACCTCTTTAAATTCAAAATTCAAGTTGACTTACACAACACACTTGGGCCCGATTTCGTTTAATCCGACTAAATGAATTTTCCGTTGCGACGTAATTAAATCCAATTTAATTAAATAATAATGCCTCGTAAAATTATTAAGAAAATCGGTCATGAATTAATTCCAAATTAATTCGTTCGCTTTGAATTAAAATCCAATTTTAATTCCGTATTGAAATCCAATTTCAATTAATATATCTGACATATTATTTTAGCCCAATTAAATAAATTTCATAGTAAAATTCAATTTAACTATTAAATTTACTTTGCCAATTAATTCCAAATTAATCGCGTTATCTCTTCTAGATGAATTTAATCCCAGATTAATTCTTACCGTAATTAATCCCAGATTAATTTTCTCTCTCATAATTAATCCCAGATTAATTTTGTTCAAGTAAAATGTCATCGGTGAATCTTTGGAAGCGACCCAAGATATTTCTGGAAATGTTGGCAGTAAATACGGTCGTGGATTATCCGACACTTGAGTACCTCAAACCAATTTCTCACCGATTTACAAGACATGGTTGGCTTCTAGCAAAGCACTGTGCCTACCCAAATCTCCAGAAATATTCAACGAGGAATATATAATCTGTGTCAGGCGTAGTATAGAATGTATTGCGTAATACGATCCAGTATAAGATGTCACATGCTAGGCCTAGGGCTGGAATTGTGTCTGCCCCGTACGAATCATATATCGGATCCCTAGCAACTAGTCTCTGTAATCGGATAATCATGACCTAGTCATACTATCCCGATAGCTACAGCATTTAAGAGTACTAGTTCAGTATCCTGCGTGATCATCATCTCCATATGACTGAAGTGATATTCCCATCTTGACATCACATCCAACACACTACGATTCTTAGTAAACCAAGAAGAGGCGTAAATATAACTTGTTAAAGCTCCGGACGACCAAAACCAAAGTATACTGATTGTCGCAAGTATTAGCGATGCAAGTCTTAGGTTAAGACCACATACACCTACCTTGATTCGGATTCCCATAGACATATAGTCATACTACCAATGGAACTCCGAGGGGTCTATCCAGAGCGAAGCTGTTCCCGGTCCAACGGCTAACAGAACCTCTTATCACACTTGCATAAGTATTCAATACTCAAATATATAAGAACTATACCGTTAAGCTTCCATAACACGCACAAGTGTAATACTAGTCTATATCGATGTCCATTCTCGATAATACTACGCCTAGGGATGTTTAATGATTTAACCGTTCGTGGATTAATACTCTCTCATATCTTATTAATCTGGAACTAATCATATGGACTTTTATCATTTATATATCTAAGTAATCCAATTACAAAATGATAAAATAATAATTTCCTTTGTCACATAGTTAGTTTTTACAAAAAACACAATGTTTTTTACAAATAGTGATGCTATGGGTCATAATTGTCCAACAACTAATGCGTCCGCTTGAAATTTTTCACTTCTTGAAACTTGGGTTATTGTTAGTTCCTCAAATATTGACTGAATATCTTTTACTCAAATGCCATCTGAGGATCTCATGCATGCCTGATATGACCCTTGGAATGGTTGACAATCAATTGTGAATCAGACTTCACTTATTTTTTTTTTCTCCAAGTTTATTGGCCAAGGTCAGACCTGCTGTTAATGCCTCATACTCTACCTCATTATTGGTGACTCTGAAACCACACTTGACTGCTTGTTATAGTATGTCGTCTTCAGGAGTAATGATCACTATTCCCAGACCGCGACCTTTCTTATTGCTGGATTTCGACTATAAGCTTCCAGAGTAGTTAAAGAATGGATAGAATGGACTTCTGATTCAGTTGTAATTTGTAGGCTGGGACTGAAGTCAGCAATAAAATCTGCTAAGACCCGAGCTTGATTACGGTTCTGAGCAGGTAAGTGATGTCGTGTTCTCTAAGTTCCACTGCCCATTTCGTCAACCTCGCAGATAGCTAAACTTATGAAGCATCCTTCTCAAAGGAAACGATGTATAAACTATGATTGGGTTCCCTTGAAAATAGGGTCAAAGCTTCTTAGCAGCCATTACTAAAGCCAACGTCGATTTCTTCATTTGAGGTAGCGTGACTCTGCAACCATAGTTTTTTAGCCACATAGTATACTGAGAGTTGAGTCCCCTCTTCTACTCTGATCAAGACTGCACTAACTGCTTATTTTGAAACTCCTAATAGAGAAAAATCCTTTCATTATCGAGTGGTTTCGATAGCAGAGGTGGGGAGGTCAGATACTGTTTGAGTTCTTTCAAAGCTTCCTCGCAGGCTGAATCCATTCGAAGTTCTTTTCTTTCTTAGGGGCTGAGAAGAACAAAAATCTTTTGTCTGTAGACTTGGAGATGAACCTATTAAGTGCAACAATTCTCCCTGCTAGTCGCATGACATCTTTTGGGCTGGTAGGAGAGGGGATATCAAGGATGAATTTGATCTAATCTGGATTTGCTTCTATTCCTCGTCGAGTGACCACATATCCTAAGAATTTCCTGAAGTGACACCGAATGCGCATTTAGTGGGGTTTAACTTCATCCCATACTTGTCCATTATGTTAAAGGCTTCCTCCAGGTGCCCTAGATGTTGCTATAACTTTGAAGATTTTATCAGCATGTTGTCTATGTATACCTCCATAGTTTTTCCATTTGTTTAGAGAACATCTTGTAAACTAGACGTTGAGGCCGAATGGCATCACCTTGTAACAATATATGCCTCGGTTGGTGACAAAGGCAGTCTTCTCTTGGTCGGCGCTGAATGCATGAGGATTTGATTGTAGCCAGAATATGCATCTATGAAACTCAATAATTCATGCCCAGTTGTAGCATCAACCATTGAATCAATGTGAGGCAGATGAAATGAATCTTTTGGACAAGCTTTGTTCAAGTCTGTGAAATTGATGCATACTCGCCATTTCTCATTCTTATTTTGAACTACTACCACGTTGGCGTGCCATTTCAGAAATTGAACTTCTTTGATGGCTCCATTTTGCAATAATTATTGAACTTCTTCATCAATGATTTGATTTCTCTTTGGAGCGAACTTCCTTCTTTTTGTCTGACAGGAGGGTAATCTAGATCCACATGGAGTTCATGAGTAATCAACTCAGGGTCGATCCCGGTCATGTCTTGTGAGACCATGAGAAGTGGTCGTGTCGCTTCTTCAAGAAGTCAATCAAGTCGGCTCGTAAATTAGGATCAAGATTAGCTCTAATATGCGCCTTATGAATTGCATGTTGTAGGTGAATTTGGACCTTTTCAAGCTCTTCTATATTTAGTAGTGTCGGCTCCATAGTGTGAGATCCATTCTGTAATTGCTATGTAGATTGAGTTTTTACTTTCAAGGTTGTTTGATAACAGCTTCTGAAAACAGCTTTGTCTCATTTTATTTCTTGAATCCCCCATTTGGTAGGGAACTTTAGAACTTGGTGATAGGTGGATGACACTGCTCTCATTTCATGAATCCAAGGTCTACCAATAAAATAAGGTTGTAGGCTGAGGGACAGTCTAAGATTAAGAATGCGGTCATCTTATTGATCCCCATACGTAGAATGGAAGAGACACTTCTCCCAGTGTGAATTTTTGTTCTCCACTGAATCCAATTAGTATCGTCGTCCGTCTATTTACCTTCTCCAGCTCAGCTCACATATCCACAAGAGCTGTGAAAAAAAATGATGCTGGTTGAAGATCCCGTGTCGACTAACACACGTTTGATCATGAAATTCGCCATTTGTAAGGAAATCACCAAAGCATCATGGTGTGGATTCATGCGACTGTAACTGCTATCGTCTGGGAATTCTATTGTTAGGTTGGTGAACATCCCTTCAACTGACATTGTAGAATGAGGAACGTCTCTTGCAGCAACCTTTGATTGTCGTTTGGCAGAAGAATATGATACACCACTAACTTCTGATCCTCATGAGATGAAATTTACTGTGTTGTTAATTGGTGGAGGTGGGATTGGGCCTTCTCCTTGACCATCTCTTTCATCTCTTCAGGCTAATGTCGTTATTCCTTTCTCTGTGAGTAAGTCTCTTAGAAATCCCTTGTTCAATAGCTTCAGGATTTCAAATCTTGATGGAATTCCACACCACTTACTGAAGTCCTTCTTTGTGGAGCCTTCTGGGCCAAATTGACTTTGGCATATGGGTGATTCCTAATTGGGCCTTGGCATTTTGGGTCGGATCCATAAAAACCAAAGCCCATGCCTACAGAATTAATTGAAAGCCCATTGGACTTTAATTGAATTGGCATTTGATGCTAATTGGGCCTTTGAGACCTAATTGGATTGGATTTGGAATCCAAGTCTAAAAAGGCACTATTAAAAGTGTAATTGTTTAATTTAGAATTAAACATGAATTAGTATTGATACAATTTGAATTGGATTTAAAATTTTAGTTCGATATAATTCAAGAATACTTACTTTGAGTATTTATTCTTAAATGAGTTGGACTCGCGCAAATCAAATCGTTGTATGAATATTGGATGGTCATTAATTGAAGATTAATTAAATGGATTAGATTGATTGACAACATGCTTTGTGTGAATACTTGGATGTATTTGTATGAATAATGTATATCAGATGGATATTAGTTGGGTGGGGGTAATTTTGGAAATTGTTGTAAATTTGAAATTTATTAAATTGGACCTGCGTGTCCAGCCTTTCACCTCCTTATCTCTTTGTATTTATTTTCTCACCAATTCCCCCTCAATGTAAATGAGGTTTCTTTATATGTTATGTAATTGGGTAGAAGAATGTAAAGTGCTAGCGGGAGAGAGGAAAGAAAGAGTGATTTGTTCTAGGAATAAATTTGTATATATCCATCCGTATATCATTATTAAATTTTATCGCGTCTTATTATGCTTTTAGAATGCATGTTTAAGGGTAAATGATGAGACCTATTCAAACTAATAAATTGGTTGCCAATTTACGCGAAAAACCCTCACTTTAATATTAAGCATTTTCCTTCCATTGAGTGGTTCTCTCTCAAGATCCAAGATTGACTTTGATTTGTTGTCCAAAGTCAAGATCATTGTCCATCACAGATGTGTTTGAACCATGAAAGCTTTGTTACATATCGCATGTCTTAGGCAATTGTGACTTGTTGGCCAAAGTCAAGGTCACTTATTTACATCGACGTGGATTACGAAGCTTTCCCACTGTCAATGAGTCGCGCTTAACTGGAATCATTAAGCTTGTTGAGCCAAAGCCAAGGCTTAGTTGATTCAGAGGAAAAGGTTAGGATGATATATTGGATATATTTTTTAGACTTGGAGGTCCACCTCCGGATCTAGGAATTGGATGGGATCCAATTGATCTTAGAGATCTACCTAGTTAAGTTTCATACAGCTTGTTGGCCAAAGTCAAGGTTGTGTGTTATTTAACGGGATCTTAGCCCACTAGGAAATTAGGTTTCCCGAGTACTCCACAGAGGGTTAGAGGCTCACCGAAAAATAGTGGGAGGCCAGTATTAAATTTGCAATTTCGTTTAATACTTGCTAATACGCGCTCTTTATTTTTATATCACGTTATAAATATATTAGTTGGACTAATATTGTTTTATTGCTTTCTTTGAACAGTTAGACTGTACAAGACACTACTCCACTTATAGTTGGTTATATAGTTGGACTATAGTAACCATTACATTTTGAGTGTACCCGATATCATTGATTGGATAGTTGGACTATTGCAATCGAGATGGCTGGAAAGATTAGCGTTAGGGACATCATCATGGGCGATAATGTCTTTAACGGCTCCAATTTTCTAGATTGGGAGATGAACCTCAGGATAGTCCTGGGGGCTGAGAATTTACTCTATGTCATAGAGAGACCTCTCGGGCCTGAGCCCGAACATGAGCGGGTAGTAGATCATGGGCTTTAGAAGACTCATCGAGATGATAACTTCACTACTCAGTTCGTCATGTTTGCCGCAATGACACCTCAATTTCATCATCAGAACAAAGGATTGGATCCTTATAACATGATGTTGAAATTGAAGGATCTTCACAGATCTAACCTTAGATCTCAGAAGTACGAATTGAAAAAGAAGCTATTTCACTCGCGTATATCAGAGGGTGCATCTGTCGAGCACTATATGTCGTAGATGATTGCTGACATCGAATAGCTAGGTCAGTTGGGCAGAACCTTTGAGGCTGAGACTTCTATATATTTGATCTTACAGTCTCTGCCCGACTGCTCGGGCGGGTTCATCATGAACTACAATATGATGAACAAAGAGAAGACTCTTGGAGAGTTAATGGCGATGCTGAAAGAGGCAGAGCCAGAGCTTCTGAAGGGCAAAAAGCACAAGGCGTACCTTACTTCGACATCCCAGAAGGCCAAGGCTTGGCCGAAGTCTTCTAGGGGTGTGAAGAAAATGAAGAAAAAGGGCAAGGACAAATCATCAAAGTCTTCTGGGAAGACTAAAGACATATCCCAAGACGTCTGCCTATATTGTGGAAAACGGGGTCACTGGAAGTGTGACTGTCGTGAGTACAAGGCGGATTTGAAGGAAGTGAAGATGGGCAAGGCTCCGGCTTCATGTATGTTTGTTATAAACATGTCCACTACTAGTTTTAAAAATTGGATTTTTAATTATGGATGTGGTACTCACATATGTACTGATGTGCAATATCTGCTGATTAGCATGAGACCGACTATAGGAGAGATCGACCTACGAGTCGGAAATGGGACGAGAGTCACTGTTTTGGTCGTTGGGACCTATGTTTTGTATCTGCCCTGGGGCATGTAATTACATTAGGTGACTATTATTTTATACCTAGTTTGACTAGGAACATCATCTCTGTATCTTGTTTAACTCGATGCGGGTATACCTTTGTATTCAGGAACACTGGGTGTTTTATATATAGAGATGATATTTTTATATGTACAGCAGATGTTAATAATGGTGTTTATATTTTGAATATAAACGAATCTCAAACATATAACATGACAAACAAAGGCTCAAATTGAGTAACACGGATGAAACTTATATGTGGCATTGTCGTATGGGACACATTCATAAGACTCGTATATCCACTCTTTCAAAGAATGGATACTTTGATGGATTTGATCCTAACTCATATGGCGTCTGCGAATCCTGTTTTTTAGGCAAAATGCCTAAAACACCTTTTAGTGGTAAGGGTGTACATACAACCGAACTGTTAGCCCTCGTTCATAGTGACGTATGTGGGCTCATGTCTAGCCAGGCTAGAGGTGGATATGAATACTTCGTAACCTTTACGGATGATGCATCGCATTATGGTTATGTATCTTATGAGACACAAGTCGGAAACTTTTGAGAAATTCAAAGAGTTTCGACATGAAGTAGAAAAACAGACCGGTAAAAGTATTAAAACATTACGGTCGGACTGTGGTGGAGAATACTTGAGCAATGAGTTTCTCGATTACTTGAAAGAATATGGTATTCTTTCACAATGGACTCCTCCCGGAGCTCCTCATTAAACGGTGTGTCCGAACGGAGAAACTGAACTTTGTTGGACATGGTAAGGTCAATGACGAGTCGTACTAAGCTACCAATTTCCTTCTGGGGATACACATTGAACAGTGCAATACTTATTTTGAATAAGGTTCCGTCAAAGTCTGTTGGATAGACTCCATATGAAATATGGACAGGAAAGAAACCGGGTTTCTCATTCCTGAAGATTTGGGGATGCTGGGCATATGTTAACATTTGGATGGTCCAAACTAGAACCCAAATCGGATAAGTGCCCATTTGTAGGTTATCCTAGGGAAACCAAAGGATATTACTTCTACAAACCACAAGAGAACAAGGTATTTGTTGCTCTTCATGCAGTTTTCCTCGAAAGGAAGACACAGATGCAGTGATAAGTGGGAGGAAAGTAGAACTTGATGAAAATCGGAGTGATACTGTTCCTTGCACCGACCCCCTCATAGAACACCAACAGTTCATCAGGGATGAGACTGTTCCACAATCTTCTAATACACAAGAACCACGTAGGTCGGAGAGAGTCAGAAAACAACCTGAGAGGTATAGGTTTCTGATCTCACCTCATGTAGATATTAATCTTATTGAGGAATATGAACCGGCTACGTATGAGGAAATGATACAAGGTATCGACTCCGCTTTATGGCAAGATGCCATGAAGTCTGAAATGGATTCCATGTATACCAACTATGTTTGGACACTGGTTGATGTACCAGAAGGCATTGTGCCTATTGGTAGTAAATGGGTCTTCAAATGAAGACATATATGAATGGTAACAAACAAACGTATAAAGCTAGGCTTGTAGCGAAAAGGTATCTTCAGCGACTTGGTGTCGATTAAGATGAAACCTTGTACCCATTGCCATGATTAAATCCATTCGGATAATGCTTCCTATTGCTGCCTATTTCGATTATGAAATATGACAGATGGACGTCAAAACCGCTTTTCTTAACGAAAACCTTTTGGAGGATGTTTATATGCAACAACCTGATGGTTTTGTCGTGCCAAAACATGCAAACAAGGTTTGCAAATTAAATCGATCCATTTATGGATTGAAGCAAACATTGCGTTCTTGGAACCAACATTTTGATGAGATCATATTAGAATATGGTTTCATTCAAAAACGAAGATGATTCTTGTGTATATAAGAAGGTTAGTGGGAGCGCACTGACATTCGTTGTCCTACATGTTGATGATGTATTGCTTCTTAGCAATGACATTCCCATGATACAATCGGTGAAAGCTTGGCTTTCATTAAAATTCTCCTTGAAAAACTTGGGAGAGGCAACCTTTATTCTAGGAATAAGGATCTATTGGGATAGATCTAAAAGTTGTTGGCACTCTCTGAGAACTCGTACATTGACAAACATGTACGCGACCTGGTGTCTCATATGCTTTGAGC